>CAUYON010070286.1:0-31249 GCA_963573935.1 Arctocebus calabarensis | reverse complement strand
GCCAAACGACAGCTGCAACCAAAAAATGGCCGGGTGTTGTGACGGGCGCCTGTAGTCCCAGCTACTTGGGAGGTGGAGGCAGGAGACTCGCTTGAGCCCAGGAATTGGAGGTTGCTGTGAGCTGTGATGCTACAGCACTCTATCCAGGGTGACAGCTTGAGGCTCTGTCTCAAAAAGAAAGAAAAAACTGACACTTTTATACCCTATAAAAATAAAATAAAATAACCTGTTTGTAACAGTCTTTACGCACCAGGAAAAGGAAGCACTAAGTCACGGGGAGAGCCTGTCTGGACTGCAGAGTTCCAGACGAGCTCTGCTCCTCGCGTGTATCTGAGTCAGTGTGGAGCCTGAATGGGGGATTTTATGTTACTCTACATTAAGGAACATTCACACGAGCTATGAGTTCTCCACTGCAGAAGTGAGGCACTGGGAGAGTCCTGAGAAGAAGGTTAAAGAGAAAAATAATAATAATAATTGAACCACAGGAAAAAAAAAAAAAGGCAAATGTCTATACAGAACATATTAAAAAGGATAAATTCTAGGAAGTCAAAATTTGGGAATCAAAATAAAAAGTTAAATTTTACTTTTGACTTGAACCAAACAGGAACAAAGCCTCCCCAAGCATGAGAAACAGAGAGTGAAGAAAAAGGGGGTAAACTGATTTTTGGAAAGAAAGATGTATGTTAAAATTTAGCAGAAATATATCCTTCTTCTTTTAGGGCTTGGGTGAAAATACTTTTTTGACTGTGAATTTTAATTGACTTTCTTTTTAAATTTTCATTTTTTTTTTTCAAGCAAATCCTATCTACCAAAGTGGCAGATTTCTGCTGTCAGTGTAAAAGAGACAAAAAACCACATGAGCAAAATAATTAGGTCAATTCTCAACACAGGAGTGCAGCAAGGTATCAGAGACTCACTTGAGTCTATTCTGCAAAGAAGTAAATCTCCAAAACCTGGAAAACCTTTTTCTTGGACAAACTAATTAAGGAACTAGTTCATATCCCTCACTAAAGGTTGTTAAAATGCAGGTCATTCCAGCATGTTAGCAAATCCTTAATGATCCTTAATGATCTCCTAATGTGCTTAAGACCATTAAAGGCACTCAAGACCTTCAGTAACAATTTCCGGAAAGCCTTAAATCTAAACCAGTTATATTTAATTTTAAAGGTTATTATCACAGCTTGAGTCCCACTAAGAAAAGGTATTCATATCTGCATATAGAACACTGGTCATTTCTCTAAGTATGACAGAATTATTTTCAGACAAGAGGATGAAATACAGACTTTGGGAGTAAAACTCCATCAAACACAGAGTAAGCATTTGTCTCTTCAATTTCCCTAGTAATAAATTGGGATCATGCCCTGAGAAGGTGCCACATGTTTTCAAAGACTAAAATAGGAGGCATTAAAAAAAAAAAAAAAAAAAGAGTATTACCAACTATGTACAGGGAATAGCATAAGCCATTACAAAGAACGCTTTAGCATACCTGACAATTCCTGCTTTACAAACGAAAGGACAGCCAGGTAAACCTGACAGTCAGCTATGATTATCTGTCTCTGCAGCCGGTCAACCACAGACGGGGCGGACTTTCGGACATCAACCTGTGTAGTGGAAAAAAAGTACACGCTGAAAAATCACACACAAGAATAACACGCCCTCCAAAGAGCTGCTACTTTGTTGTGCAAAATAATTGCCCAGGGGAATTGTGAAAGATAGCAGTCACTCAAATGTGCACTATGAACAAGGTAACTCCAAATTCCCATTAGGTCTAGCAATGTTCCCTTAACTTAAAAACAAAGAGGCAAATGACAAAAATTCCTGGGAAACATGAAAATCAACAAGAGACTTTAGAGTTTCACATTTTTAGAAAAAAGAACGGAAAGTCTTACTTGTCCAAAATAAAAATCATTAAAGGTACAATACATTCCCCAAAGTAGATACCCTAAAAATTATAGCCATCTCTCCTGACTCAGGGAGCATTCTTTGTGTATGTATTGTAATTGGGAGGGCCAGGTTGGAAATGGATTATGTTTCCATTAAGGAGAAAGTATTCTGGAATTAAAAATTAGCTTCGAATAAATCACAAATCGTACTTAAACTATAGGCCATATAAATAAAAACAAGCAAGTTCCTTTCCACACCCACATCACAAGGCCACTAAGCTGCAGGTGCTGGCAGGGTTAAGGGATCCACTTATGTATTGTTGAGACTGCAAATTAGTACATCTTCTTTGGAAAGAAGTATGCAGAATCCTCAAAGAACTAAAAGTAGACCTCCGATCCCACAACCCCATTACTAGAAGTCTACCCAGAAGGAAAAAAAAATCATTTATTTTACCATTAAGGATATTTATATTTGAATGTTTATAGCAGCTTAATTCACAATTCCAAAGATGCAGAAATAGCCCAAGTGCCCATCACCTCATAAAAGGATCAATAAATTATGGTATATGTATACCACGGAATACTATTCACCCATAAAAAGATGAAGACTTTGCATCTTTTTGTTTTGACCTGGATGGAGTTGAACAACATTCTCCTAAGTAAAGGATCATGAGAATGAAAAAGCAAATATCCCATTACTCTGTACTGATCTTAAAATAGTAGATCAACAACTACAGGCCCACATTATAGAAAAACAAAATGAAATTCAAGAACAGGTTGGGCCCAGTACGTTCCCACCTCGTGGGTACAGTGTCGGGGTATCTTCCCAGGTGAAAGACTCAACTACAATGTAGACTCTGGACTTTACCTTACAAATGCAAATAAGTAACCTAATTGTATGTACCTTCCTATGAACCTGAAATTTTAAAAAAATCACTTTTTATAAAATATTGATCTTTATCATAAGAATGTTTCCTAGATGAAGAAAAGAATCACTCTGGAATAGAACGCTCTACATTCTTTTTTTTTTTTTGAGACAGAGCCTCAAGCTATCACCCTGGATAGAGTGCGGTGGCATCTTAGCTCACAGCAAACGCCAACTCCTGGGCTCAAGCGAGTCTCCTGCCTCCGCCTCCCAAGTAGCTGGGACCACAGGCGCCCGCCACAACGCCCGGCCATTTTTTGGTTGCAGCCGTCATTGTTGTTTGACGGGCCCAGGCTGGATTCGAACCTGCCAGCTCAGGTGTATATGGCTAGCGCCTTAGCCCGTTGAGCCACAGGCGCCGAGCCACACTCTACATTTTTAATGCGAAGCACACTTGAATAAAATAAGCTAAATAGCTATCATGTGCTATCATAATACCATGAGAAGTGATGGGAGTTTTGCAAGCAAGCCAACAGTATACATAGCATACGTGACAGAGTGACCTGTTTCCCTTTTTCCCCAGATTTTAGCATAATCAATCCATCATGGTCACTATTGTTCCAAATCTAGCCCCAGCACCATTATTCTGCTCGCTTGGGAAACTGTCCATCTATCAATGCTCCTGTTTCTTTGTAATTACATCTACTATGCAGAGTTGCCAAAAGGGCTGATGAAATACAGCAGAAGAAAATGCATTTTCAATTGCAAGGACCCATCACAGATGTTAATCATTAACACATGTGCTAGGACTAGATACAGAGGAGAGACACGCACTAAGCTCCCAGTCTAAGGAGGAAATGCAGACCTTATTACCGTGTAACACAGTCAGTGCGCTGAGGGGTAGAGTGCGGTCAACCCCGTGAACCTGTACAGAAACACACTCCACTGGCCTGGCAGCCTCAGGCAGGAGTGCTGGGGGCAGATGACATCTAGGAAGTGCTAAGGAAGGGGTAAGAATCAGGTGGAGTGGGAAGAAAATGTTCTAGGCAAAGGAAAAGTGAAAACCACGTCAGCCACCTTAAGGAGTCTGGGCTTTACTATAAGGGCGACAGCAGGCGGGGGAAGGGCCATTGCAAACCAAGCAAGCACCACGTTTGCGTTTTAGCAACTGTACTATCGAGAATAGATTCGAGAAGCAGAGACAGAAGTGCCAGCAAGTAAGATGACAGCTGACCTGAGGAAACGGCAATGAGGATGGGAAGTCCAAGAATTCAAGACATACCTAAGACAGAGTCCACAGGACTGGGTATTGACTAGACGTCAGGTTTGGAAGGGAGGAAACAAGGGCAACCCCAGCCCTTCCAGACCATGCAGTAGCTTCCTTGTGGAGGACACCATAAGCCCAAGCAGAGGTGAAGCAATCTAATGTGTCTGCCTCCTCGTAGGGGACGGGCACGCAGGAGGAGAAGAAAAGAAGGGGCAGCTTCTGCTGACTAACAGCACACTGGCTCAGCACAGCAGAGGAGACCGCGGGTACTCCAAGAAATAGCAAGGGCAGGAAGGTGCAACCTCAGAACCAAGAACTTTTGCACTGAAAAGCCAGGGTAAAATCAGGAAAAGTAGATTATGATGTTATTGTGACTTTACTTGTAACCGCAGGCTGGTGAGTCCTGGGGAAAATGAGAAAAACAGCTGAATCCCAGAATTATGCCAAAATGCAATTCTCTTCGTCCTGTGTGAACCACACACACTCCCGCGTCATTACAACAGCCCTTGCCGCGTGGGCTGCCAGGGAAGAAGTGATTCTAGGTCACCAAAGAACATATGCACTAAATGGCTCTAGTTATGCAAAAGAGCTTCTGTTGTTTCAAGAGACATATTTTCCACCATTAAAAGCCATATTCTAAATACCAAAAACCAAAGGAGTGAAGTTCTACGTAAGTGGCACAGAGTCCGTAATTTCAAGCCACGGCACTTACATTCTTCTTAATTTTATTCTTGATTGTTTCAATTACTCCGGCCTCTTCGCTTTCACACAGCTTCTCTGTAGTTTTTAAGTCATCGCATGCCACCTGCATTTTTTCTTCTTCAAATGTCATCATGGCATTCTTTCAAAACATGAAGAAAAAAAATGAATGAACCAGTAAGCATCTGAAAATGCAGGCCCGTTTACTACAACAAAACACTAAGGCAGGAAAAAACACCCACTTAAATTACTTACTGCAAGAGAAAGAATCAACACGTTACCATCTACCCCATTCACTTACACAAACTCTCTATGAAGTTAAGAACATGCCTTTATCACATCAACGTGGGAAATTAAATGGTAGGGAATGTCCTTGAATTATTGTTCTATAACTTAAGTTGTTGCTGCTACTAAAGCAGTCACACAAAGTCTGTATCATTTCTGATGGCTCTGCTCCCTTCTGTTTTTCTAACAGCGTCTTCTTCAAAAATTCATTCTACCCACACATGGATCCCTGGTTCCCCCGAGGACTGCGCAGAAATGCTAATACAGCAACAGTTGGTAGGTGCTGTTTGCAAATTTTCAGTCTTTCCGGGAATAGCAATTCCAGTGAGTTTACTTACATGGAATTCATTTGATATAATCTGTGGTTAAAAATTCCACTGACGGCTTCTTTCCAGGCACCTGCTGCTGGCAGGTTTCTTCAGGCCACATGGGATGGGGGAGAGGCAATCAACTGACTCACATGTGACTTTTCCTAGGAGAGCTGAGGTTTCCGTGATGAATGGGCTCCATGAGTAGAGACAGTCACCGTAGGGTACCTGGTTCTTGGAAGGCCCTAATGAATAGCCCTCCATTCCCTATCACCAGCCCTACCTGGGCATTTTAGGCCACCTCAGTTTGATGCTAACCTACTTTTCCACTCTAGCCAAACTGGAGCCCGGCCACCTTGCTCGAACTTCCCCACAGTCTCCTTTCCAACCATCCTGTCAAGCTGCTGCAATCTCAACCTTGCCACAGCCTCACCTCCCAGCTGCTCCTCTACCACGAAGCTCAGCCAAGACCCTTTGGTTATGTCTCCCTTATAGCCTGTGCAGTCACTGGATCCAAATGTTCCCACTCCTACCCAGTACATGTATCATTTTTCCCTGAGGTTAGAACTATTATGTATTCTTACAAACAGTGGGCCTTAACATTTTTGGTTGCATTCGTTAATAAGAGGAAATATTCAGGAGAATCTCTGTAAGTTGACTGCCCAAGGGACTGTACAAACTGGTCAACGTACACAGGTGGTCATCATAAGGAACCAGGTCACCTGGACTGACAGGTACATTTGGTGCATGTTCTGTCTATGAAAATCAGCCAATTTCAGGAGGTGGTCGATGTAGGGAAGAGGCCAACTATGGAGTAGAACTATGGAGGTTCTCCTGTAGTTTGGATAAAAACTCTTCGCAGCGGAAGCCGGCCTGGTTGGGCACCACCGGGCTGTACCTAACACGCCCATGTGCTAACATCTTCCTAACTCTCGAACCTCAATGCTGTCTTTCTTTTGGTTTCTACTCGTGACTTTTTATTTTCTTGCTGCTATACAATTTTATGAAAATTTCCTTTTAATAAAAATATGTGTTTGAAAGTAGCTTGTGTGATAGGACAGTGTTTCTTAAAAATGAAAAGTCTTTGTTTTCCACATTGCCCGATTTCTCAGTTCCCAAATGCTAGTATTCGGAAATGTAACACTAACTGACCCACTTTAGCGCTGCTCATTTAACTTGTGTTCTGTTCCACATTTACTCAATGTTTTTAGAGAAAACCTTAATTACCCAAAGTCAGATTTTCTCCTCCCCCCAATCCAGTTGTAATTTTTGAAGATCTTTTAATTACATTTTTTATTCTAAAAAGGATTTTGATTGGGAACAATATAATACTCTGGAAATAAGATATAAACATTTTCTTTTTAAAATTAGGGAAGAGAGGTTATCTCACAGGCATTGGTTAACAGGTAAAAACTTTCGTTTCTGCTTTAAACTCTAAAAGATTTGTTACAATAGCATAGCTACCAAGAGATGTTATCTATTTGTTTCTTTC
Organism: Arctocebus calabarensis; assembly: GCA_963573935.1. Lineage (NCBI taxonomy): Eukaryota > Metazoa > Chordata > Mammalia > Primates > Lorisidae > Arctocebus > Arctocebus calabarensis. The sequence continues at coordinate 24,450 of CAUYON010070286.1, read as the reverse complement.
CGATCTCTCTTCTGATATCAACTTACCAAAAAACTGACAAAGCTGGCTCCAAAACTCATTAATGGGCTATGATTTCTGTTAAGGAAACAAAATGAAATTATTTTCAGTAAAATTTTATTTGAAAAGCATTATATCAGGGTCATTATATAATCCTAGTCGTTGGATAGAAGAAGTTTAAAGTCATCTAGCAGGTTAAATTTATCCTCAGAAAGAAGTTAAAGAGGCAAGTTGGTTCCAAGCTCTGTACAGCAGGATAGAAGCTGCTCCTGATCTTGTAAAGCAAGACAGACAACACAGTCAAATGATAACAGAGATTGCCTTAGTCAACTTTTAAATTGAGGCTAGTAAAGAGTTGACAATAGTAAATGTTAACAGGGTAGAAGCCAGGCTCGTAGCTCACAACAATAATCCCAGCACTTTGGGAGGCCAAGGAGGGAGGATCACTTGACAGGTTTGAGACCAGTCCAGGTAACATAGTGAGACCTCATCTCTACAAAAAATAAAATTAGCCAGGCATGGTGGCCTGTGTCTATAGTCCCAGCTACTTGAGAGGCTGAGGCAGGAGAACTACTTTGAGCCTAGGAGTTCCAAGTTACATTGAGCTGTAACAGTGCCACTGCACCCCATCTCAAAAAAAGAAAAAAAAATGGTAGAAACAATCTGATTGTCTGCAAAAATGTAGCTGAAGAAAGATGGTTATTTTTCATTTTTAAAATACAAAACTTGTTATAAACATTGTGCACATAAATCAGTGTCATTTCTAGAACAGATAAAAGGGTTTCACCAGTTGAGTGAGACTGTACAGAATCATTTCTCCATCCAAGCACGTTAGATATACCGCCCTCAAACTCAACCATTCTCCTACTGGGGTTATCCAATTTTGCAGGAAGCCAAAAATGAAACCTAACCAAATCCATGCCTGGTTAGTTTAAGGAATGTAAGAACCTGAATGCTCTGCTTCAAATTCAAAACTAGTATGGAAATCCAGATCCCCGTCAATTGCACTAGAAGGAAAAGCAAGTTGCAATTGCCTTCTTAAATGAAAATCATTTCACTGATTTTTTTTTTATTACACAAATAATATATGGTCACTATAAAAAAAGGCATGAAACAATTTAGCCAATCCTCTACTAGAAATGTAGATTGTATCCGAAGTGATAGTGTGTATATGGGAGGATGGGCACACTTATGTGTGTGTGTGTTTGTGTGTACATACACATATATGCTTGATGAACATTTTGTATGTATATTTTTGCAAGCAGATCAAATATATTCTTGGGCTAAAATGCTAGAGGTAGGACTACTGAGTCAAAGAATGTGCATAATTCCAGAATTTTGGGAGACTAAGGGAAGGATTACTTGAGCCCAGGAGTTCAAGATCAGCCTGAGAAAATCAGTGAGACTCCTACCTTTATAAAAAATAAAAAGTAGCTAAGCATCATAGGATAGTACCAGCTACTTGGGAGGCTGAGACAGGAGGATCCCAGGAGCCCAGAAATTAGAGATTGCAGTGAGCTGTGACTGTACCACTGAACTCTAGCCTGGCCAACAGCCCAAGAGACCCTGTCTCCAAAAAAAAAAAAACCACCAAGAATATGTACATCCTTTTTGCTCTTGGAGTGTTATGTGCATGTTTGTGTATATGTGTGTGCATATGTGTGTGAGAGAAAGAGAGAGAGAAAAAAAAGATAGAGAGGTCTGAGACTCAATTTGGAACTTAACCTTCTGCTACCATTTTTTTTTTACATCTACTTGAAATTGAACAGTTAATAACAATTTCCTTAGCCCATTTAATAAGTTAAAATAAGGTCCACTCACTTGTGAAGAATCCCAAACTAATACTCACAACCATAAACCCAGCTCAAGCAGAGTGCTATGCTGAGTGCGGTGGCTTACACCTGCAATCCAGCTCTCTGGGAGGCCCATGGCAGGTGGATTGCTAGAGCTCAGGAGTTCGAGACCAGCCTGAGGAAGAATGAGGCCTCTATCACAGCTTTTGAGTGCGAGACAGAATCAGGAGGACTCTACCTAACAAAATAAAGTATTTTGACCTGGTTGTCTATACCCTCACATTAACCTGAAATAAAAACGATAATAAAAATAAAAATAGAAAAGTAGCTGAATGTGGTAGGCAACTGTAGAACCAGCTACTCAGGAGGCTAAAGCAGGGAGGATCACTTGAACCCAGGAGTTGGAGGTTACAGTAAGCTATGATGACACCAAATCTACCTGGGGACACTGAGCAAGACTCTGTCTCAAAACAAAAAAAGAAAGAGAAAGTAAAGAAGAAAACCCACAGCATGCAGACTGTGTAGTCTCTGCCATCCCTACAATCTGCCGCAAAACAGATGTGAGTTTTTGTCACCCCGCAGCACTATATAAACATCATGCATACTGTTACAGGCTCCCACCCTGCTATATCTCGTATCACACACGCTCACACAGAGCAGGCATCCGCAAACACGAACCAGTGAAACACGGAAGGAGACACAACTCTGCCTTTCAGGAACAGATACATTTTAATCAAGTGCTGATTACAATAAAGGCCCTTATTAATTCACATAACATCTTGTCATTGAAATGGATTTAAAAAAAGGTCGACACAGTCTTTCCTCCTTGAAGTACCACCGGTAACCCCAGCACCTGGCTGCGCCAGGCACTCAGGAGAGCGCTCAGCAGGCGGCCTTGCACAGCTCTCCCTCTGGAAGGCCTCCACTGAACAAGTTTCACTTGGTTTTTGAGCCTAACATACTTCAAGGGGTCCTTCAAGAGGTTACCTTTAAAAGGTTAGCTCGCCTCCTCTTGATCAATTCTGGCCCATGCATGTGTCTCTACACAAAACGTATTCATTTTGGAGATCTGGGAACGCTCCCAGAGAGTACAAAGATCATTACTTCAAAACCAGGGCTGGGGAAGAGAAGAGACTCCAGGCACATTTCAAGGTTGCTCATAGGGTGGCGCCTGTGGCTCAAAGGAGTAGGGCACTGGCCCCATATACGGGAGGTGGTGGGTTCAAACCCAGCCCCAGCCAAAAAAAAAAAAAGATTGCTCATATGAGAAAGCAACAGACACAACCAGACAGGAGGGGAATGGGGGATCATGCCAAGGCTGAGTATAAAGGTAAGCATTAGAGTCAAAGGACAGTCCTCTCTCCACACCAGAAGATATACAAAGAAGGGGGACAAGTGCAACAGGCCACATAATGAAAAACTCACTTATTTAAAAGAAGAAAGACCAGAAATATATATGTATACCCATATATATTTCATCAGCAAATATATACATGAAAGACAATGAAAAAACAGTGGTAGGATAGCCCATAACATTTTTTAAAAATGAATGCCTATAAGGTGTGGGAGGAGAGCATTGAAAAAGATAGGAATGAAGCTTCCTTGTATATATCTGGCTTTGTAGATTTGACTTTGGAATTGTAGATTTGACTTTGGAATCTCATAGGTATTATACACAATGATACCAAATCAAAATTTAATAATGCAATTCCTAAAAATCAACAGACAGTGAATTGTGAATTAAACGTACCTAAATGCAAATCCAATCGGTAACATAACTACCCAGCGTGAACTATTTCAAGTGACTTTAAAACACAGTAATCAGACAGCATAGCCTTACCCTTAAAGGGTAAATACCCTTAAAAACAGACTCCAAAAAATGACAACTCAAAACCCAACAACTTAATCTATTTTTAGTAATCGACTAATCATGGTCTTATTGGACAAGTGGGTTGTGCTATTCTAAGGCCGCTGAGTGGGTAGTTGGTGAGAAGGCAGTGAAAAAGCTTATTAGTATTTCTTGAGAACCAGGAGTTTGTGCACAGGAACAAGGAAGAAGTGAATTTTAAAATCTTACAGTATAGGACCTGAAGTGCAAGAATCAATGCAAACTCAGCGCACTTTTTACCTTTACAACAATACACGTTTTTACCTCTGTCCACAGAAAAAGCCTTTTTAGAAAGGCCAGGCACGGTGGCTCACACCTGTAATCCTAACACTCTGGGAGGCTGAGGCGGGTGGCCTGCCTGAAATTAGGAGTTCGAGATCAGCCTGAGCAAGAGCGAGGCCCTGTCTCTAAAAATAACTGGGCACTGAGGTGTGGCACTCTACTGGGGGTGACAGAATAAGACTCTATCTCAAAAAAAAAGAAAGAAAGAAAAGGAAAAGCCTAGAAACAATGATCACCCATTGCACATGCCTGCACCCTTTTAAAAATGCATTGGGGAAAGATATCATTGCTCCTTAAAGAAATGGCTGATTCCAGGTAGTGGCAAGAAATGTTCAAAAAGAGCCTGAAACACCCTGTTGGAGCAGAAAGTAGGGAAGTTTAAAAAACATGTTAAGGTTTGAAGAAGTTCTCACTAGCTCAAGATGGAACAAATTGACCAGGGGAAAGACAGCAAAGGACCGAAATGTAAAATAATTTTGAATCATGAGTTTATAATGATACTTTTCATTTTAAAAGAACCTCACTGGTGGTATAGAGAGTATTCTAGGGATCAAAACTGATTCCAAAAAAAGGAAAGAATAAGCATTTACCCTGTTTTTTTCTGAATGAACTCAGGAGTTTGGGGTGGAGTAGAAGGAGTGTTTCTCTTTGCAGACGTATCCTGTACTAAAATCAATGAAAGGCAAACCAGCACGGTGGCCAATGCTGATTGTCTGAAGACCGTCTGCTTATCTGCAGTGTCTTGTGAAAATTACACATTATGCACAGACTTTTGTTTTTCTTTTTTTAGCTTTTTTTTTTAGCTTTTGTTAGTGTTTGTGTGGCCCAAGAAAACTCTTCCTCCAATATGCAGCGGAAAGGAACAAAGTTGGACACCCCTGGTAGAATATCACCATGTTGTAGCTCTGAATGAATTAGTGGAAACTGATCAAAAAGACAGGGACAGGAGAACGTATTCCATACCACCATGTCACGGAATCAGCAGGATCTGGATCATGGGAAATTCTACCAGACAAAGATCCTAGTTTCTTTAACAACAATAGAAATTAGAAGGGAAAAAAAGGGACTGAGGGGAAGTTCTGTTTTTAGAGCACACAAACACAGATAAACAGAACTGAACAATTACGCTCCCCCATGCCTACCAAACATACCCTACAAAAGGTATGTACGGTATGTTAACAGTAGTATTATTCATGGTGGCCTCACACTGCAAGTAATTCAAATGTCCATCAATGTCCAACAGTAGAATGGGTCTAATTGTAGCATATTTGTTCAATGGGATAATTCACAGCTATGCAAAAGAACAAACTACTGCTAAATGCAATAACATGAATTAATCTCATAGACATAATGTTGGGTGAAAAGCTAGATACAAGAAAGTATATACCAAATGCTTCCATCTCTATGAGGCTCAAAGGCACTATTCTGACTTGTAATAATGGACAGAGGTCAGAATAGCGGTTATCTCTGGGGGAATACCTACAGAGAAGGAGCCCGAGGGAAGATGCTAGAACACTAGAAAAGTCCTGTGATTCACCTGGATGGTCATTACACATCACAGAAACTTCTTTACTGGATGTAAGATCTTCCCCTATGAAAAAGAGAAAAATATTAAAACAGAAAAAAAGATCAGATAATCGTTAGCATGTATTTGATTATATCAATGAATCAGTATGTTTGTAGGTGTGGCAATAGCCCTGCATTTTCTATTTTTTAGAGGTATATATGAAAGTATTTACAGATGAAATTATATGTTGACTGGGATTTGTTGCAAAATAGTATGAAGTAAAAGGATTAAAAGTGCGCAGAAGTGTAGCTACAAGAAGCCTGGCCATAACCTGATAATTACTGAAGCTAAGTGACTGAAAAAATGGACTTCATCAGGCGGCGTCTGTGGCTCAAAGGAGTAGGGCGCCAGCCCCATATGCCGGGGTGGTGGGTTCAAACCCAGTCCTGGCCAAAAACTGCAAAAAAAAAAAAAAACAAAGGGACTTCATCAAACTATTCCATGTACTTTGGAAGGTATATGTATGAGATTTTCCAAAATAGAAAGTTTAGAAACAAGTATACACATAAAAATATTCCCCCAAAGATAAGGTGTTTTTTGGAATCCTTGATGAGAAGGCTTCTTACAGACACTGCAGTAGTTTACTTTTTACAAACGAATGGTAATAAAGTGACTCTAAAGTTTTTCTCTTTGTGGAGAGTCCCCCTCAAGGTGAAAAAAAAAAACCTATTGAGAATAAAAAAAGAAGCTATTTACCATCTATTCTTATATCCACCAACATTGCCATAGAAAAATTTTTTTAAGTTTCTCTGGATATTAAAAATTGAACTGGTGAAGATTTTGTTTCCTGAAATATAGGGGAAGGGAATGTATACATTTGATTCTCAAAAGAACATTTCTCCATTAGACAAGTGGGCGTAATTATTACAAGCCAGTTCCTAACGGAATATACTTCTCCAAAGGCAATTTTATGGCCCAAAGTGGCAAAAGGCTAGAATTATTTAAGCCTTTCTTCAACTTTTCTGAACTTGTTCTATATTTAGTTAACATTTAGTTCTTAGAAAATTCTCCAAAATGACTTATCTCTTCTCCAAATGTGTAGAGAATATGGACCCTTGTAGGTAACAAAGGAAATAGGGGCCACCTGAACCTAATAAGCCCGTGGGTGTCATTTATGCCTTTCATAACAAGTCCCCAAATCCCAGGTCTTAGGACTGGAGAAAAACCTGCATTCACTTCCCCCCTGCTGTTCTTAATGGAGGCTCTGCCTTTTCTGTGACCCTTGCTGTTTTAAAAGTCACACTCCCAGAGGATCACAAGAGTTCACTTTGTACAACTGGCAAAAAAGGCAATATTGGATGTTTCTCTAGATGCCTTACCTTGTCTACAGAAATACAGTTTTTACCAGTAAGTCAAGTGACATCCTCTGCTCTGCTTGATACCCTCAAGAACAGGCTCAAAGCCAAGTGCTGTAACTCACACCTGTAACCCCAGCACTCTGGGAAGCAAGGCAGGAGGACTGCTTGAGTTCAAGAGTTTGAGACTAGCCTGGGCAAGAGCGAGACCGTATCTCTGGCAAAAATAGAAAAATTAGCCAGGCATGTGGCAGGCACCTGTTGCCTCAGTTACTCGAGAGGACGAGGCAGGAGGACTGCTTGAACCCAGGAATTTAAGGTTGCTATGAGTGAGGCTGAGGCCACAGTACTCTAGCTAGGGGAACAAAGACTTTGTCTAAAAAAAAAAGGCTTTAAAAAGACAAAACTGGTCTGCTAGTTCATCTTTGTTTCTTTTTTTTTTTTCTGAGACAGAGTCTCAAGCTATCACCCTCAGTAGAGCACCTTGATGTCACAGCTCACAGCAACCTCCGACTCTTGGGCTTAAGCGATTCTCTTGCCTCAGCCTCCCAAGTAGCTGGGACTACAGGCGCCCGTCACAACACCAAGGGTGACATAGTAAGACTCCGTCTCAAAATAAATAAATAAAGATATAAATATTAGAAAACAGCAAGTGTCAGAAAAGGATGTAGAAAAACTGGAACCGTTGGGAACTGCTGGTGGGACTATAGGATGGTGCAGCTGGTATGAAAAACTATGGCAATTTACAAAAAAAATAATAATTAGGATTACCATATGTCCTAGCAATTCCACTCCTGGGTATATACTCAAAAGGATTGAAAGCAGGAGCTCAAACACGTATCTTTACACGCATGTTCCTAGCCACATTATTGACAAGAGCCAAAATGTGGAAGCAACCCAAGTGTTCACCGACGGATGAATGGATAAACAAAATGTGATTTATACATACAGTGGAATATTAATCAGCCTCAGAAAAAGAACATTCAAACACATGCTACAATATGGATCTATCTTGAGGACATCATGCTAAGTGAAATAAGCTAGTCACACACACGAACTATGATTCCACTTACGCGAGATCCCTATCACAGTGAAATGCACAGACAGAAAGGTGATTGATCGTCTGGGGTGAGGAGAGGGATGGACGGCAGTTGTTTAACGGCTACAGCTTTTGAGCTGGGCGAGATGATAAGAATTCTGCGGATTGGTTGAAAATGACGTGAATACACACTTAACAGTAAGAAACTGCACCGTTCACCATGCTTAGGCTGGGCATGGTGGCTCATGCCTGTAACTCCAATACTTTGGGTGGCCAAAGTGGGAGCGTCGCTTGAGACCCCAAGTTTGCGACCAGCCTGGGCAACACAGTTGAGACCCTGCCTCTTAAAAATAAATGCTTAGGATGACAAATTTTGTTCTGTGTCTTTTAATCACAGTTAAAAATTCTAATGGATAAAGCTATCTACAATAGAATAAATGACTCAAAAAACAACCAGATGGAATAGTACCATGAGCTAAAAATGCTTTTGATAGAATTTAGAGTAAAAACAAAAGTTCTGTGCGCATTAAGTTTCAACACACATGGACAATGAAAAGTGCAAATATTTGTTGTGAGAGGCAAGAAGATTAAGAATGGTTTTTTCCAGCATAAGGTGTGTGTATGTGAGTGGGGATAAATAGTTACACAGATATAAATAAAGACTGATCTCATCATCATTTCTGCTTTCCTATCATCACTACAGACATCATCCCTACATGTGTACACCTTTTAGAGAAAAATGCATCATTTAAGTTGATTTACTTGTTCTCTCAATACTCCCTGTGATTCAGTTGTTGCTTTCATACAGTTTCTCAACAGAACCTATCATTTAGCCAACCAAACAGAATAATGGGGCAATTCAGCAGCAGAACAGCCAAACTGTGGGAAGAAGTTATTCCCTCGGTGGCGGGCTGAGGCCTCACTGTGCCACGCAGGGCTTCCGGAGCACAGGGTCCACCCACATGGACCCCAAGAAAGAGAGAGAAAGTACGTGCCTCACTTGTGCGAGGTCACTCCCCAACACAGTCTGATTTCTACTCCCCCCAAATGCAAATGAGTTGGGGATTGCTTTTTACACAATCCATAGAAGCAATAGAAATAATATTTTCAATCTCTCTGCTTCAAAATAAAAGGAGAGAAGGCCACACATTTTCTTGCTATATAAAGTGCATTCTCTTGGTGAAAAATGTTTTTTCACTTTTAATAGTGCAACCTTCCCCCTGCCTTGCTGACTCTTCCCCACTCTGCCAAGAAAAATTACAAATAGAAAAGCCTTACAATAAGGAAGATTAGGAGGGCGAAGCTAAAAATTAAAACCAGGTGCTTCTAATGGATAAAGCCTTGAAATGTCTCAGTTTCGCATGGCACTGACAGTCTGAACACAGCCCTTACTTACCTTATAGTCGTGGCTCCTGGGCAACTGGTTCAAAGTATTTCAAAGTTTTCTAACTCTGAGTACATTGTGGTGGTAATCAATGGATAAGATGAATTTGGTGCTTCTGCAATGAACTGTGTTTTCAAAATATATTGAACTTCATTCTTTAACACCATTCGGACATGGGAAATTATTATGGGGGCACCTTGGAGGCCTCAGTCTCCATTTAAAGATATGGCAACTATGGTACAGAAAGAAATGTTGGCCAGCCAGTGCCAAAGAACAGAAAGGCCCCCATCACTCACTCCCCAGAGAGATCTCCCTCTACTCCTATTACGAAACCAAGGAAAAACAGTGACATTTCCAGCACCTTGACCAGGCAGAATGCATTTAACAAATGTTTATTAAGCAGAGCACCTCTCATAGACAGAAAAGGAAAAGGGTCCTCAGAAAAAATAAACGGAAAACTCTAGACCAAAGATTTAGGAAGAAAAACACCCCATGCCCTCAGATGGTGGTTCAAGAAAATAAAATGTGAAAAGGTTCATTTAAAGGGCTTTTCTGAACATGATTCGTAATTGTTAACAAGAATAGTGTTCAAAAGGAAAAACATGATTTATTCTAAAAGCTTCTGACTTTTAAAGCCCTCCAAATGTATGATAATGTATTCTATATAGCATGAGACAGCATCTGTGGAATGCCCCCTTTTGGATCCTGTTAGGAATCAGATTATAAAATAAAATTCATTACCTGTGGTTTCCCTAAAACGTAAAATCACTTCTATAGTAATGCCTGTGGATCTATCCCATTTATTAGGCCTCATCCTCCCAACAGGTCTGGGAGATAGGGGGTACCCAGGTCCAGGGCTGCAGCCTGTGTACCTCTCTGCTCCACATGCTTTAAGCAGCTGTGATCAAGTTCAAACTTTAAATGGCTCCCCACGGTACACAGCCAACCCTTAGCCCACTCAGTGAAAAGATGAAAATGTCAATGCCATCCAAGCCAAGAAACCAGGCCAAACAAAAACAATACGATTCACTATCAAGCTCAGAGAAAAAACATATGGTTTTCTAGGTTGTCCCTTAAAAACCAATGAAAACATGTTTTTGGAAATCCAAGATATTTAATTTTAAAATCACACCTTCAAGTCATGATCAGATAATGTTCCTCAGCTCAAAATAAATGAAAAGTGAACTCTTCTATACCTAAGGCAATAGGAAAAATTCTAACAAAAAAATGAAAATCTTCTATACCCAAGGCAAAAAGTGAACTCTTCTATACCTAGGGCAATAGGAAAAATTCTAACAAATCTACTCAAAATGTATTTGCTGAGCACCGAGTCTACAGTAGGTACTGCGCTACGCACTAGAGGAGACTCAGATGAATGAGAATACACCCCCTCTTCTCAGACCCTGCCGGGTCCACTGTGGCAGCCAGAACCGGTCCTACTAACCTCTCTATCAAACAGTGACGGGAATGGGCAACGGCCACTCTGACCTACGAGGTCTTCCCGCATCACTGTGTTTTTCTGCAAATGGATGAGGCCCCCTCTAACGCCACATTTCATGAAATCTGAAACAGGCTATTTGCCATGTTTGACTCTCTTCTTTAAAATGATTATGAATCGGCTGGGCCCAGTGGCTCACACCTGTAATCCTAGCACTCTGGGAGGCCAAGGTGGGTGATTTGCCTGAGCTCAGAGGTTCGAGACCAGCCTGAGCAAGAGCAAGACCTCATCTCTAAAAAAACAGCTGTGCATTGTGGCAAGCATCTGTAGTCCCAGCTACTTGGGAGGCTGAGGCAAGAGGACCGCTTGAGCCCCAGAGTTTGAGGTTGCTGTGAGTCATGATGCCCCTGCACTCTACCAAGTATGACAGGGTAAGACTCATCTCAAAAAAGAAAAACAAAAGGACATGAAGCTGTCTCCAAACGGTCTCTCTCACATCTCTATATTTCAGTGCTGTACAGAGCCCTTATTACAATTTGATATTTGCCTCCTTGTTCGTTTGAAAAAATAGAAGCTCCCCAGGGTGGGGACTCTATCTCTGTCATATGCTGCTAACTTAGGACAGAACCCCTGAGTGCGGCAGGTTCCCAACACATGTCTGTTTAACAAATCAACCAACCATGTCCAACAAAATCCACACTTCTTACTTCCTTTGATGGAATGCCCTCTACAGCAGTGGCTCCTAACCCTCCTAATGCCATGACCCTTTAATACAGTTACTAGCAACGAAAAGTATGGTTGGGGGTCACCACAACATGAGGAACTGTATTAAAGGGTCGCGGCATCAGGAAGGTTGAGAACCACTGCTCTACAGGGTCACAAAAATTACCAGATGTAAGAAGGTCTTTGCCAATCTGAAACCTACAAAACTACTTTCACCAATAAGTGTGTTTATTTCTTTTATCAGAAAATAGCAGGGGAAAGAATTTACTGTTCGGACATAACTCAAAGCATGATCTAGAAGCACGCATGTCTCTAAAAGCATTGATCACTGTAATCATTTAGTGTATGAGCATTTGATTACAAGTGTTTGGAATACGCTCAGTCTTCTGTTCAGAATTGTTTCTCTTGTGTCCCCGCCCTTCTTGGGGCTATAGGAGTCTGTAGCCACGACCCGCTCACACCCTGCATGTTGGGGGTACCCTGGGCCAGGAGGGGTGCCAGTGCCCGTGCATGCAGTGTTATTTGAGCTCATGGTCACTGCAGTTTCTTACTGTTTACTTTTGTAATGTCAACTGCTTGTGATGTGATGACTTTGTAATTTACTGGCTGGTGCCAAGAAGCCACGAAAGACTCTTCCCGAGACAGTGAAACCAGTTTATAGCAGGCAGGGTGGACGTTTGCGGCAGTTCATCTCTGGGTCACCTCTCCATACAGGAACCGAATGGAGCAGAAGCCTCAATGGTCCATTCTTACAGATTGAGGCAGTAATTCTCTCCAGGAGGATCATAATGCTCTAAGGGGCATCCTGAATAAGATAACTAAGCCCTGATCCTGACTTCCTATGGACAGCTGTTCTGACGGACGCTTTCTTTTGTTTTGTTTTGTTTTGTTTTTTGCCAGGACTGGGTTTGAACCCGCCACCTCTGGCATATGGGGCCAGCGCCCTACTCCTTGAGCCACAGGTAGGAGCACACACTTTAAGAATGCAACAAGCATTCTGAGTACAACAGAATCACTTTCAACGTCACTAAGGTCATTTAAAATACAGACAGGTTCCACAAGCAGATGACCAAAACAGAATTTCTTATCCCTACAAGCAGATGTAGGGCTATCCCAGGAAACATGGGAGTATTAAGGAGCCGGGGTAGATTATAGGAACAAGGACAAACATGCTTGGCCTAGAGTGGGTGGATGGCGGGGTGTAGCGGGGGGAGCTGGGTACTGGGAGAGTAGCTGGGAGAGCTGGGTACTGTCCCTCTCAGAGGCCCATGTGGTGGCCCAGCACCCAGCAGCCAGGCCTGGGATGAGGGATGGAGGGAAGAACAGGCAGAAAAGGCAAAATGAAACCCAGAGAAAACAGTCTGGGCCTGAGTCCCCCATCTATTAACTGCCAAGTGATTTCCTGAGTTAGAATTAACCAGTTCAAGTCACATGACTGACTAGTAAGTGAATATTTCAGAAATAAATAGCTACATGCAAATTAAGTTTGTCTGGAGACAAGAACAGGAAAAATAAGAAATGTTTCCATTTTCATTTCCTTTTCCATTATTACTTGAATCCTGCACATTTTAAAAACCAAAATAGAAACAGAGGGAAAGAAATATCCTACTCTCTTGCCTGGGGCTTTGGCAAGGGGATTCTTCCCCCAACCTCCGTCTCCTTCCTCAGTGGCTCCCACTCAGCCTCCAGAACTTGGTCCAAACGCCACGGGTTCCAGACCACCTTTAGGTCCCCCAGGTTAGTGGGAGCCTCGTTTCTCCTCAACCTTCACCCCGAGAACAACACTCATACCTCCCTGGCACCTGCCATGCCCTCAACAGGGGCTTCTTGAATAAATGAACCAAGGAATAACGGAATGAACAGCTATTCGTATGTGGAGGTATTTACACATAAAAGGTGGCAATGAGACAGGTGGAACTGTTTCTATTTCTTTCCATGTTGTAAAACGTTTTTACTGGGTGAAAAAATTCACTAAAAAATTCACCCAGCATATCGCATGTACAATAAAAGTATTTATTGAATGAAGTTAACAAATAATGAATTGGTCTAAATAAATAAAATTTTTTTCCATGCCTCAGAAGCTATTCCCAAAAATGAGATTAATACCTGGGTTGCCTCTGAATGCTTAAAAAGATTTCTTGCCGGCTCGGCGCCTGTGGCTCAATGGGCTAAGGCGCCAGCCACGTACACCCGAGCTGGCGGGTTCGAATCCAGCCGGGCCCCACACAACAATGACGGCTGCAACCAAAAAATGGCCGGGCGTTGTGGCGGGCGCCTGTAGTCCCAGCTACTTAGGAGGTAGAGACAAGAGACTCGCTTGAGCCCAGGAATTGGAGGTTGCTGTGAGCAGTGATGCCATAGCACTCTATCCAGGATGACAGCTTGAGGCTCTGTCTCAAAAAAAAAAAGATTTCTTGCCCTTACCGCTAGCTCTCTTTAAAACATCATTTTATAAATACAGTTCTTGAATTTGTTTACCCATAGGATTCTGAAGATCATTTAGAGCACCATGGGGTCATAGTAGCAACCTCAAATTCTTGTCTTAGCCTCCCACGTAGCTGGGTTTATAGGCACCTGCTATAATGCCTGGCTAATTTTAGAGATGGGGTCTTGCTTTTGCTCAGGCTGATCTCATACTCCTGAGCTCAGGCAATCCACCTGTCCCAGCCTCCTAGAGTGTTAGGATTACAGCTTTGATCCACTGTGCCCTGCCTGAAAGGAAGCTTCTTAAGCTAGGAGTCCTATTATAAAATATTCTCTCCATTTGGCCAAATGTGTCTTAATAACCACATGATCATGCATTGGTATCTTATTCTATAACTGTATTTTTAAATTTTAACAATTTAAAATGTAAATACTTATACGGCATTGTTGCAAGGAATATATTCTATAATAGAAAATAATAAATCTATTTTTTGACCTACACACTGATTAACTCCCTATGCAAAGAACTTCCTATATTTGAAAAATCCACTTAAGAAAAAACTTGCCCAAAATAGCAATCATTGATACTGCCCATAAAAGCGGTATCTTAAAAAATAAACAAGTACTGTTATAATTTTTTAATAAATGGAAGTGCAAGTGCACAAAAAGAAAGCAATATTTGCTTAGAGTTGCAATAAAACTGATCATATTCCTGAAGCATAGAGGAAGAAAAAGAAGTTGCCTATTTTAATTAAAAGTGTACATTTTAACTCAAATATTTATCACATTCTTTAAAAAATTCAAATCAGAATGGTAAATGCCTTTAATTTCCTGCTCATACAGGCATGACTAGCCACTGCCTTCAGGCCATGAGAAGAAGCCTTGCATAAATGAAAAAGGGCAGAATCTAAAAGCATCCCATTTATTTAAAGTCAGAAACAGGTATTTTAAATTTGAATTTTAACAAAATCAACTCTCAGAAGCGCATAACTGCTTATGCAATTGCATATTAATATCTTATAGTTTATCAAAATGGCAAAACTTTATAACATTTTGGAAAGCACACATGATGTATTTGTTTTCCAAATATACTCATTTATCAGTATCACATAAATTATTAACTATATAACACTGGTTTTTTTTTTGTTTGTTTTTTTTGAGACAGAGTCTCACTTTCTTGCCCTTGGTAGAGTGCCGTGGCATAATAGTTCACAGCAACCGCAAACTCTTGGGCTCAAGTGATCGTCTTGTCTCAGCCTCCCAAGTAACTGGGTCTACAGGAGTCCACCACAATGCTCAGCTATTTTTAGAAATGAGGTCTCGCTCTTGCTCAGGCTGATCTGGAACCCATGAGCTCAGGCAATCCACTGGCCTTGGCCTCCCAGAGTGCTGGGATTACAGGCGTGAACCACCCCAATGCTGTATTTTTTTTTTTTTTAAGTCAGAGTTCTCACTATGTCACTCTCAGTAGAGTGCTGTAGCATCATAGCTCACAGCAACCTCAAACTCTTGGGCTTAAGCAATTCTCTTGCCTCAGCCTCCCAAGTAGCTGGGACTAAAGGCAACCACCACAATGTCCAGCTATTTTTTGTTATAGTTGAACCCTCCAGCCCCTGGTATATGTGGCCAGCCCCGGTGTTACCACTGAGCTATGGGCGCTGAGCCAGCCAATGCTGTATTTTTAGTTTCAATTCTAGTAGAGGCATTATTGGACCACAAAAATGCATATATAATAGATGAAAACGCAGCTATAAGAGATTCTATTTAAATAACAGAATGATTTTTTTTTTTTTTTGCCACATTAAAGCTGCTGTGATTATATTTGGGAAAGTGACATTGCAGATCAAAAGAAATAAGCGATGTACAAAATAAGCATGGTAAATCAGTAAGATAGTGTTCTCTAGTCCCTAGAATACTGAATAGGTGACTATTTTAAATTGCACATGAACTTTACAGACACCTGTTATTTGGATTACCTCCTTCTACAGTCCTATCTCCAATAGAGGGTTGTTATATATTTTTTAATGATCTGTTATGGTTCCAAATATTACCAATAAGAAATCTTTCCTTCGTCCATAGTTTTATTAAAGTATCAAATTAAGATGCAATTAAGCAAGGGTCTATTTGGTTGGTTTGGGTATTGTTGCTACAATACGCACAGGTCTTCCCCTCTGCATGTCACCCGCCTTCCTGCTACAAAAAGAAATGAGGAGGAAAGAAGCAAGGGCAGGAGACACAGAGAAAAGAGGGATGGAGGGAGGAAGAAAGGTAGAAAACAAGAAACAGCGCTGTTGTCTAACAATGGTACGATGTTTGAGAACAGGTGACATTAAATACAAATTAAAGTTGAGTAAGCTGTATAACCATAAAGACCTCACATTCTATAAAGAATTGTGAGACTAAAAAAAAAAAAAAATGCATCAATGTAAATGTATCTCAAGAAACTGTGGACTTTGTGAAAATAAGGTTGTGAGTAGGACAGGACGAATGTCACGTTAAAAATTCTATGTGCTGCAGAGGTTGATATTTAGGGAAAGCTAAGTATTTCAGTAACAAACATCCATTAAATTATGTGAGATAAAAGTCAAATTTGGGGGCTGGGCGCAGTGGCTCTTGTCTGTGATCCTAGCACTCTGGGAGGCTGAGGCACGTGGATTGCTGGAGCTCAGGAGTTTGAGACCAGCCTGAACCAGAGTGAAACCCAGTCTCTAAAAATAGCCAGGCACTGTGGCGGCTGCTACAGTCCCAGCTACACGGGAGGCTGAGGTCAAAGGATCACTTGAGCCCAAGACTTTGAGGTTGCTGTGAGCTATAACCCTAAGGCATTCTACCAAGGATGACAAAGTGAGACTCTGTCTCAAAAAAGATAAGTAAATAAAAGTCAAATTGTTGAAGGCAAAAAGAAAACACATTTAAATGGATTTTTTTCCTGCAGAAGCCTGATTGACACATTGCTTTGTCCAGTTGCATTAAAATATAGTACATAATACTTACAGTGACTGGTGGGAATGAAAATGGTACAAATCTTTTAGAAAAGTCCTCTTTCTGGCTCAGCACCTGTGGCTCAACGGGCTAAGGTGCCAGCCACGTACACCTGAGCTGGCGGGTTCGAATCCAGCCCGGACTTGCCAAACAACAATGACGGCTGCAACCAAAAAATGGCTGGGCGTTGTGGTGGGCGCCTGTATTCCCAGCTACTTGGGAGGCAGAGGCAGGAGACTCGCTTGAGCCCAGGAATTGGAGGTTGCTGTGAGCTGTGATGCCACAGCACTCTATCCAGGGAGAGAGCTGGAGGTTCCGTCTCAAAAAGAAAAGAAAAGAAAAGTCCTCTATCTGTATTTCGAGAGACTTACAAAATGTTTCTCAGAATTTACTCTAAAGCTGGTCACAGAGGCTCACACCTATTAGAACTTTGGAAAAGTTCAGATGGGAGAAGCACTTGAGGCCAGGACTTTAAGACCAGCCTAGGTAACATAGTGACACCATGTCTCTTAAAAAAAACAAAAACAAAAACAAAACTGCTCTAAGAAAAATAAAATGTAGCAAAATTTCTACACAATGATATTCATTGTAGGCTACGCATAATTACTGTAATGCTAGCACTCTGGGAGACGTAGGTGGGTGGATTGCTTGAGCTCAGGAGTTCAAGGCTAGCCTGAGCAAGAGTGAGAACCTGCCTCTGCTTGGATTATGAACTAGCTGTAGAACCTCTAGCAAGATATACAAAGTCTCAATCTGTGTATCCTTATTTGAAATTTGATGTAATTATACCACCTTAGATGGGTATAATAAGAAAACAAGGCCAGGCACAGTGGCTCACGCCTGTAATCCTAGCACTCTGGAAAGCCGAGGCAGGTAGATCGCCTGAGCTCTGGAGTTTGAGACCAGCCTAAGCAAGAGTGAGACCCCGTCTCTAAAAACTAGCCAGGCATTGTGGTGGGCCTCAGCTACACGGGAAGCTGAAGCAAGAGGATCTCTTGAGTCCAAGAGTTTGAGGTTGCTGTGAGCTATGATGCTCAAAAAAAGAAAAATATCTAAAATGCCTAGTCTGAAGCTTAACATATAGTAAGCAGACCATGAACCAGTTTCCAGGTCATTCTGATCAATGGAAAAGAAGAATACAAATATACATGTAGTCTGACAGGCTACACAAAAACATTCACAAGAGGAAATACCCAAGATGTTACCTATGAATGTGGGAGTAAAGGGTGCTTTTTCTATTTTTGTATTTTTCTTTCTTTCCAAATTATCAGTGAATAAACAATTATTCCCTCTACAATCTGAAGTTTTTAACTTAATCAACATGAACCACAGTTTTAAAATGTGCTCATAAAAGTTATTTAAAACACCAACATCTTAGACTTTTGGCGAAGATCAAGTGTAATATCTGTTCTTAACAGTTTAAGAGACCAATATGTAATTAAATTTCATCTATTTACTGATTTAAATTTTCACAAATATTTCTTTCAACACCTAAATGTGCCAACCTCTATTGCACTCACTGGAATAGGGCCCCTTTGCATGAAGATTATGTTCTAGAGTAGAAATACTAACAGTGAACAAGTTATGTATTATCGCCAAATAGCCAATTCTGTAACTGATTATATAAGCACTCTTAAAATGGTATTCTGGGCATTTAATACAGCCTTTAAGAAAACAGATTGAATTATGTCATAACTTTTTTTGACTTGTTTTTTTTTTTTAAGTCACAGGAAGACAGTGTGTGGGAGCAGAGTTTCTTATACTTTACTATGCACACAAATCCCTCCTTTTTAAATGCAGTTTCTCACTCAGGTGTTCTGGGTGGGCTGAGACTACCTCCTAATAGGCCCCTAAACAAACCACCCTTTGACTGGCAAGGTCTTAGGGTAATTATCAGGATTTTTGTTTCAAAAAAGAGCAAAACCCATTAATGACTGGGCAAGAGACATAAGCAGAATCTTTCCCCAAAAGGACAAGTGGCCGACAAATACATGAAAAAATGGTCATCATCTCAAATCATCATGCAAATCAAAACCACTTTGAGATATCACTTCACCCCAGCAAAAACAGCCCACATCACAAGACCCCCAACTGCAGATGCTGGTGTGGGCGTAGAGAGAGCTGAACACTTTCAGCACTGTTGGAGGGACTGCAAACTAACACAGCTCTTTTGGAAAGAAGTATGGAGAATCCTCAAAGAGCTAAAAGTAGACCTTTCCGTTAGATCCCACAACCCCTTTAGCATCTATCTACCCAAAGGGGAAAAATAATTATTTTATTATAAGGACATTTGCACTCAAATGTTTATAGCAGCTCAATTCACAACTGCAAAAATGTAGAAACAGCCAAGTGCCCATCAACTCATGAATGCATACACTATAGCATATGCATCCCATGGAATACTATTCATCCATAAAAAGGATAGAGACGTCACATCTTCTGTATTTACCTGGATGAATCTGTAGGATGCCGTCCGAAGTAAAGTATCTCAAGAATGGAAAAGCAAGCATCCTATATATTCAATACGATGTTGAAATCAGTAGACGGCTTGGTGCCCATGGCTCAGTGGTTAGGGCGCCAGCTCTATACACAGGAGCTGGCGGGTTCGAACCTGGCTCAGGCCTACTGAACAATGACAATTACAACAACAAAAAATAGCCAGGTGTTGTGGTGGGCACCTGTAGTCCCAGCTACTTGGGAGGCTAAGGCGAGAGAATTGCTTGAGCCCAAGAGTTTAAGGTTGCTGTGAGCTGTAACGCCAAGGCATTATACCAAGGGTGACATAGTGAGACTCTGTCTTAAAAAGGAAAGAAAAGAAATTAGTAGCTGAACAAGTACAGGCCCACATGAGACAAAAACACAAGGGGGGAAAGAGGGACTGGGAAGTTCGTACCTAATGGGCACAACGTGGAGGTATATGGCACCTACTGAGTGAACTTGAACTTGGACTTTACCTTACAAATGCAAACAATGTAACCTAATTATATTTACCTCATATTAATCTGAAATAAAAAGAAAAAAGTAGTGTCTTGGACAGAGCTGTGTTAACTACAATATAATCTAACATAAACTCTCTGAAAAGAAAAATTTGAGGAATTTTTGTCACTACTGGAGGCCTGTTCTGTTAAACCACATGTAAGAGCCTTTCCCCAAAAGTGTGTCTCAGTTTTCCATTCTAATGCATGGCCCCTGGCCCTCCCCTGGGCCTTTGGGGTTGCGGGTCCTGTTTCTCCCTCGTTCCTCTGTGATCTTTCTGTATCTTTGTCTCCTTCTTTGTTCCCATCACACCAGCCTCCACCTCGGTCCTTGGCTCTCAAGACTGGCCTCCCCCAGACTCTGGTCCACACGAAACTGCCCTGAATGCAGTGCGCCCTGGCCGCGCTTTTCCAGGTGCCACCTGTCCTTGACAAGTCACCTTTTCCCACATCACGTGAAACTCATGCCACTGTCCCTCCAACACCCTGGCTCTCACTAGCAGGGCTTCTCACTTCTCCCGTGCAGGCTGTCTCTCTGGTCCAGCTCTGCAGATCTGCAATGCACACAACCACCCCCACATTAATGGTCCCTTCCTTTTGGCCTCTTCATTCTTCCCTCTCCTCCCTCTTCAGACCTCTGATTCAAACGCTGAAAAAAAATAACGCTGACTTTTCCTATGATGCACTGTCTATAACCTACACCCATGCTGTGTACACAGAAAGAAACCACTGTCCCTGGGTTTGCACTGGGTTTGCAATAGCTCCAGCACACTGATTATTACACACACACACATAAGCTATTCTTTCTGCCAACCACCACTGCAGAATAGACGTTTCATTCCCATAGGTGAAAAATCCAATCACTGGCAGCAAAGAGACTTTTGGCAAGGAGTTAAAATGCGGTCCTGCCTGTGAACTGCTTAATGTTCCAGCCTGGTGGGAATTACTCGAAACCCTTTTCAGACGTGAAGCCAATTCTTCACTCTCCAGCGGTTATGACTGATGGAGCTTACTATCAATACCCCCTGAGATGGTCCACATCCTGAAATGTGTCCACACCTCTGGTAGCACACCTGCATTCTTCTACGTGCCTTTCTTTGTTCAAGGACTTTATGGGACCAAGAGCTGTGGTGCAGGAACAGACTCCGGCAAGCTCTGAATATGAGACAGCATGAAACATGCATGCAAACTCTGATGGCAGAAAACACACGCTCTGGGTCTTGTGCTGAGTAGCCACAGCCCAAGCAGCTGACAGGCAGGGCTCCAGACACACCCCCGCTGCCCCGCCTCCCACCTGGCTCCAGGCCTCACCGTCTCCAGCCCAGAATGAGCTCAGAAAACTCCAGCTCCTCCCGATCCTTTTTATTTTTCTGTGTGTTGAATGGGCGCTCTAACAGTAACTCAATTCTCTCAATGTTTTGTTCTAGGATGGAGAAAGGAGGGTCCGGAAAAAAGCATGATATTGCTGAGTTAGTTTTTATTTTTGTCATTTTTTCCAATCTATATATATTGCTTCAACTTAATATTCAAGCTATTTCTATAAATTACATTATGTTTAACTACTTGTTTGATGTATAACTATGTATCTTTCCTACATGTATTCTGTATAATCCCAACTAGACTTTGTATTTCTTGTGGATAGAGACTATGCCTTATTTCGTCCTTATTATTTCATTTATTTTATCCCCACCAGGCACTGCTCTGCTGGCACTGCACGGTAACTGCTCTCAAATTGCCCCTACAGTGCTTCAGCACACAGGGAATTCTCAATAAAAGACTGGCTAATTGAAAAGCCTTTGAGACCCTAAATGTCATTAGGCACACCCCTTATTTATACTGTGTAAACAGAGTATATTCATTTCTGCTTTGTAGTCTTTTTGCATCTTAAAATTAAAGTATGTCCTACAGAGGAGAGAAGATGAATTAAAGAGAATCTATAAGCCAGCCCCTGTCTTCCTCCGTGGAGAGAGACTTGGCTACCACTGATCCTTAGAGCAAGCGATTCCCCATGCAGAGGTGTACCCCAAAACATTCTGCATATGTGGGTAAAAATGTATGCAAAGATGCTCACTGAAACTTGGTTGGGGTCCTACAAAAATGGAACCAACTTAAATGGTTATTCGTGGAGTAATGAATATGTACTCATATATTTATACGATGAAACACGATTTAAATGTTAAAATGATTACACTTGATTTATATATATTAACATGGGTAGACGTCAATTATTAGAAAGTGGATTACAAACAATGCAAATCTGAAATTTACTCATCACATAAATTTGAAAAATGAAACTTATATATTGTTTATGGTTAGAAATGTGCACTAGAAGAATAAAATATTTTATCACATACACATAGTAACTTGTGGACACTGGCTACCTCTGGGGAGGGAAAGAAGAAAACGGGATTATAAAGGAGACTTGAATTCTATCTGCAATGTCTTATTTCTCTAAAAATATCCCAAGTGAATATGGCCAATATCAGTATTTGTTAATCCTGAATGTGAAGGATACCCACATTTGTTTATATATACTTCTTGTATATTTAAAATAGTTTAAATTATTAAAAGAAAAATGACACAGTACACCCATCAAACCATTAAGAGGTTCAGTTTTCCCCAGGAAAGAGGTGCCTAAGATATTTATTTGGGGAGTGCTAGCTATTGCTAGCCTAATGGCCCATGCCAGTACCTCCTACAGGAGCACACACCAGAGAACTTATTGCATCTACATTTGCTTGTCTTTTCTGAGCTGGCCAATGACGCTTCTGGCCCTTCTCTTGTACCATCAATACGCTCTCTGGGCCAGGCTGGGTGCTTTCCCCACTGCCCAGCCAAGCTCCACAGCTCTGGCAAACACGAAATCATAGGAAGGTGAGGACAAGGTTTCTCAAAAGCCACGAGCATTCTCTTCCTGTGCTGGCTAATCGATGCTAATCTTGTCATCAAGGGAAAAATAACTGAGTTTCTACTATAATGGACTGTATGCACAGGCTGTTTTAGAGGCTATAATTAGCTGGGCTTTTAGCATAGCCAGAAAGTAGGTGGGCTCCCTCTGAAGCAATGATCATTTTAACTGATGGCATTAGGAGTCTAAGAAGATATAAATTATGAAATAACATATGTATACCTGATTTGCAAAAGGAAATACTTCTATTCATCTCTTTGTAATAATCTAACAGACACTCAAGTCCCCCACTTTTTTTCTTAAACTCAATCCATTTTGTTTTACTACTATAGCTAATGAGAAATTCCACTAATGCCAGTTTCATTTTAAACTAGCATTGCAAATGTTTCCTACAATCTACTTTTCTTCTTTGTAATTGTCCTAACCACAGTCAGTAATTTAGAATGTAGCTCCCCAAAATATGGTACTACTATTTCAAATAAATGTCTATAATTGTCCTCATGTTATATACACACATGCATACATGCACACACAGTGGAAATTCACTTAACCAATCTTCACTCACCTAAATCTCTGGATTAACCAATGGCAGAGGGAGAGAAATAGATGCCCTTCACCTATTAAATACTCAGGCTAGTGGGCTTTTCTCCCTACTAGTTAAGCTGTATCCTTACTGAGAGTCCTTAGTGATTACTTCCAAATGTGTTTGTGCCTATTGCCCGTGTTATATAACAATTGTTACATATATTGCCTTGGTGTATAATGTAAAAATTGTTTAACTATGTAAATAGATGAAATAAGGATACAAAAAAAGTGTTACATATGCGAAAAATAAATGCTTTTGAAAAGGGCAGATGAATTAAAAACTCACTTTAGGATTAGGTGAGAGCAAAGAAATGTGAAAGACATGAAGGACCATCCACCCAGATGGCATTTGGAAACGATTTTACCCTCTTGCTCAACTTTAAAGATCCCGACACTGAAAGTCACAAGAGTGCATGATACTTGTGACTTAGGCAAGAAAGTGGAACTAAAAAATAATCTATCACCAAATTCACAAAGCATAGGCCTTAGCCTTATATCAAAAGTCAGAACAAAATGTTTGCTGATGTGAATTCATTTTTATAATTCCATTTGAACTGATATTTAAATTTTTTTTTTCTTTTGAGATAGGGTCTCTTTCTTTGCCCAGGCTAGAGTTCATGGCCTCGCAATAGCTTGCTACAACTCAAACTCCTAGGCTCAGGCAGTCCTCCTGACTCAGCCTCCTCAGTAGCTAAGACTATAGGCATGTGCCCACCATGTCCAGCTAATTTTTTTTTATTTTTTACATATACATGTGTTTATTAGGTTTCCACTTTTTGCCTTCACAGAATTAAAAAGGCTTGAAATTTAATAACAATGACAATGTTTAAGATAAGGACTAGAAACAAAAACCTCGTAAAGAATGAACGAAGATAAATACATTCAGAAATCAGATGACTGCTTCATCGAAATATTAAGCAATAATAATAGTAATACAAAGAAAGTAACATTCACATTGTCAGATAAGAGTATGTCTATCAGAGAATGCTTTGACTCTGAGGTTTAGTATGGAGTCATCAGTTAATTTCCTACTTTTTTTCCCAAAGTCTCAAAAAATAGACAGCTAATATTTATAAATAAAAGTAAAAGATAATTTCAAAAAACAGATCTTGCCAAATCAAGATCTCTTGTTTCTTTGCCAGCTATCGGCTGGAATCTGCCCTTAGCCCC
>CAUYON010070285.1:0-65964 GCA_963573935.1 Arctocebus calabarensis | reverse complement strand
TCTCTCTCTCTCTCTCTCTCTCTCAGCCCCATTCGCTCTTATTCAGTCTCGGGGCTTTAAATGTGATCCATCTGCTGATGACTTTCCAGTTGGATCTCCAGACCAGACCTCTCCCTAATTCTAGACATAAATTCGATTACCTACCAGACATCTGCACTGTGATATCTAAAAGACATCCCAAACACAACATGTCCCAAACTGAACTCATCTTCACCACCAAATGCGCTCTTTCTATGACTTTGACTCTTTTCTGCACTAATTGTATATTGCTATGGGACACTCCACAGCTGGGAGGAGACCGCAGCTTCATGCAACACAGACCTTCCCTTAGGCTTCTTCAATCTCCTCACACAGCAGCTGGCTTCCCTCCAAGGGAGTGATCCAAAAAGAGAAAGCAAAGAAAAAAGGCACACAGCCTTTTATGACCTAGGGCTCAAGTCAGACATCACTTCTACCATAATCTATTCAAGTGAAGTAAATTACCAAACCCAGCCCACACTCAAAAGGAAGGAAATTAAGTTTCTTCTCTTGAAGAAAAACACATGAAAGAATTAGTGGGCATATTATAAAAGCACCATAACATCCCAGTTGATACTAATTTCATTCTTCTCGGCTCTCAGGTCCCCCGAGTCTTCCTTGTCTCAAAGCTCTCAAAACTCATCCAATTTGTCAGGAAATCATGCTGGTTTGCTTTCAAAATAGACCTAGGGAGTAACCTTTACTACTGCCACTGCTGTCACCATCCAGTAACAGGCCATTGTTCACGCAGCAGCCAGTGTAATCCTTTTAAAACTCAAGCCCGATCATTTCACTCCACTCAAACCCGTTCTCTCAGAGTAAAAGTTAACGGTCTTTACATGACCTACGAGGCCCTCCGTTCAATCTGGCTGGAGCCACTTTGGCCTCCTTGCTGTTTACAACTTTACATAGCTATTCTTTCTTCCTGTAATAATCTTTCCTTAGCTACCCACTTGGCTAATTCCCTCATCTCTTCCAAGTCTTGGCTCAAAGTACACCTTTACAACAGGGCCATCCGGACCACTATCTAAAGTACTATGAACAACCCAGCCCTCACTCTCATCCCTGACTTCCCTTATCCTGCTCTTGTTTTCTACTTTCTACCTAACGCACTACATAATTAACTGATGACTTTCTTTACTGTTTATTCTGTGCCCTACCTTACTAAGTTCAAGTTCCATGAGAGCAGGAATCCTGATCTGTTTTGTTCATACTAAATCTCAAGTACCCAGGGGAAGTTCAGTGTGCATGTATTGAATTAATGAATTAAAAGAAATAATTCAAAATCTTTTTTCAATGAATAAAAATGTATACATATGAACATCTTTCTATATCACGTTTAACAGGTAGTCATGTATTATCACACGATGTACTATATCCTACCATACTATATGGCTATACCACAATTTACTTAACCAATTTCCTTTAATTGTATATTTTCTCTGTCATAAATACCGTAATGAAAATCTCTTGATGTAAATATTTCCTAATGAAGTGTACTAGAAGTGCTGGGTCAAGGCTATGTCCATTTTTAAGGATTAATACATTATCCTGCTCCTACCAGCGATGCATGGAAGGCCCATTCCCCCACATCTTCACCAAGACAAGTTATTAATGAATTTAAGAGTCAGACAAACCTGGGTTTCATATCTGGATTCTCCCAATAACAAGCTTAAAATTGCTCTATCTATAAAATGGAAATAGTAATAGCACCAACCTGAGATGCCAAGTATTACAGGGGAAACCACATATGGAAAGCATTGAGCACGGTGTTTGTGCACAGTAAACACAAGATAAAATATTAAGCTTATGGTTCCTACTGTTACTGTGACTTGGAAGAAGTCAATTGCAAAGTGCCCTGCACACTTTCAATTACTTACAACAAAGTTTTTTTTTTAAGCTCAGTCTCTTTCTTCATTATATATGACAGTTTAGCACTGAATTCAAAATCTTCAAGTACAGAGCATTTACCAGGAAGCACAACCACTTTACCACCCAGATCCTTACTTCTGTTTTCGTTTGGACAGTGAGCAACTATAAACAAACATTCCCTGTTGCTAAGACCAGACCAGACCAGAGGAAGGCCGGAAAACAAACTTTTCCACGGGGACTCGCCACAGGTATCCTCTGTGCACTCTGGTGAGCACCACCCATTCATCACTCCCTGAGTGGCAGGGGGGTAAAATAAGGATTCGTCTGGAGACTCCAAACCAGGCTGCTGCCTTTGAAAAGCAGAAGAATGACAACTTCCTTAAAGCATCATTGGAAAAAAACTGAGTCTTAGCAGCTCAGGCTCTGACTTGCCTTTGATGTGTACACGGGGCTCCTCCCCAACACACACACACACACACACACACGTGTACACTGGGCTCCCTCCCCAACATACACACACACGTGTACACTGGGCTCCCTCCCCAACACACACACACACACGTGTATACTGGGCTCCCTCCCCAACACACACACACACGTGTACACTGGGCTCCCTCCCCAACACACACACACACACGTGTATACTGGGCTCCCTCCCCAACACACACACACACACACGTGTATACTGGGCTCCCTCTCCAACACACACACACACGTACACTGGGCTCCCTCCCCAACACACACGTACACTCGTCTCCCTCTCCAACACACAGGCGCGCACACGTGTACACTCGACTCCCCTTCCAACACACACATGCGCGTACACTCAGCTCACCTCCCCAATACACACACACACGTGTACACTCGGCTCCCCTCCCCAACACACACACACACGTGTACACTGGGCTCCCTCCCCAACACACACGTACACTCGTCTCCCTCTCCAACACACAGGCGCGCACATGTGTACACTCGACTCCCCTTCCAACACACACATGCGTGTACACTCAACTCACCTCTCCAACACACACACACACACACGTGTACGCTCCCCTCCCCAACACACACACACACACACACACACACACGCGCGCGCGCACATTCAACTCCTTCCCCAACATACACACACATATACACACGCACACACGTACACCCAGCCCCCTCCCCAACACACACACACACACACACACACACGTCTATTCTGACGTCCTGCGCAGGCCCTGGCTTTTCCCAAGCTCGAGCTGTCCGGTCAGGCCACCGGTCCCTCTGCGCCGAGGCGCAGTCCCCGGTCAGCGCCACCGAGGCGCAGCTCCTCCCTAGTGGCCCGGGTGGTCTGTTCGCTGGGTTTCGAATCCACAGCCCCAGGAGCCTGCACACACACCCCGACACACGCACGCACGCGCGGCGCCGCCCCGGCCTGTCCCTGTCCAGCGAGCAGCAGCAGGACCCGCGCGGCGCCGGGCCGGGCGCCCCTCAGCCGCCCCCGCAGTGCAGCCGGCCCGGGGCCTGGGCGCGCCCGTCCCCGCGGAGCCCCGCACCTCCCGGCCCCGCGTCCCGCCGCTCGGCGCACCGACCTAGCTCCTCGTGCCCCGCCGCCTCGCCCGCCGCCGGCGCCGCCGCTTCCATCTCTCGGGGGTCTCCAGGGCGCCGCCGCGCCGGTGCTCGCGCTCCCCCGTCTGCGCGGCCGCCGACGGGCCCAGCCGAGCGACGCCTCCGCGGGCCGGCCGCTCCCCGGCCGAGCGACAGGGAGCATGCGCAGTGCGCGGCCCGGGCCTGGAGGAGGCCGGGGGGACCCTGGAGGGGGTCGCTGGGGGCTTTGAGCTGGGCGGGACCCTGGCGGTCTTTAAACTTGGCCGAGACCTTAACTTGGGGGCGTCCGTCTACTTACAAGGCTTTAGCATTTCGTCCTAAGTCACCCCGGAGGTTGCGAAGAAGTAGGGTGTTGGGGGTGCTGACTCTGTTATCCGTCTCCCTGTTCCCCTTTCAAAAATACAGGATACACTCAAGGAGAATTTAATTTTGTCACATACAGTTTCACTTTGATAGGTCAGTGTCCTTCAAGCTATTTGACTGCGATGCTGGAAGGAAATTCACAGTAATTATACGGAGGCAGCGTCAGATACTGTTAAGCCCCGTGCAAACACCCTCCTTAATCCTGATGCAGCCTGTGAGATAATTCTAACGTTCGTATCCATTTTAAAGATGAAGAAACTGCAGGCGCACCCTCAGCAAGAGCCCTTGATTAGCATCTTGGGGAGAAAAAACAAATGAAGAAACTAAGCCGCACAGAGGTAACTTGTCCCAGGACAGCTAAGCTAGAAAATGGCCCAGACGCAGAACTAGCTGCCCCCAAAGCTGGAGCTCTAAATAAATATGCAAAGCCGGCCTCTCAGGTGAGTACCGTAAATATTTGATGCATCAATGAAAGAAACAAGCTTTGGAGTCGAAAGGAAAATACTTACATTTTGAAATTGTTTCCACTTTTTTTTTTTTTTTAATTTCATAGTTCTTTAAAGTCAGGACACCAGACAACATTTTTTATTTTTGTCTGTTTCACTTCAGTGGGGTCATTTTAGGAGAGTTGGGTTTTTTCAAGAGGGGGGCTGGCAGGTGTTCTGATTGACAGAGCCGCTAATGTAACTACATAATGATAGTGTTAAATATTTAAATTCTAAGATTAAAAAGGTACACCGTTACATAATATCCATGTCTTTCCTCCTAGTTCATCCTTTGTAGATTTTCACTAAGTATTTATCAATAGTGACGCTTTGCCCAAACCTTTTTTTCCTGTAAATCAATCTTAACCATTCACACACATACACATGAAAATCCCAAAAGAAGGTTTTATTTGAAGTGTACCTGACAAATGGCAAAGATGTAGGGGAGATTTTAAAGAAGGAGAAGGAAGAGAAGGAAAAAGAGATTTATCCTGGAAGGTAATTAGAGCAATGATCCCCAACCTGCGTTGATGTGGGTCACCTAGTTAAAGATCAGCAGTTGAGGAAATAGGAGACAGAAGTCATAGCGCTCAGGTTAATTGCCCATAAGCCACTCAAGGGAATGAGTTTCTGGGAGAGTGTGAAAGAGGAACATTATCCATCGAGTGTTAAAAGGGATCAGAAGTTGTTGTCCCCTTAATCTCAGCTTCAGGAAATGCAGATATGACATATGGAAGTGGAAAAAAAAATGCCTGACTTGTAGTATAGGCCTGGAGAGTTTTTTGGAGAGACTTGGCTGAGTCAGGCAGCCAGGTTCAATGTCTTTACAGAGTGATAGAGAAATGAGCCAAGTGATAGAGATGACTGTAAATTCTAGAGAATTGTTTTTCATGCATCACTGCTTGAGAACATATTTATTATAACTTCTGCTCCAAGTCTTAGAAATTAGAAAGGGAAACAAGGTAAAGCTGTATCAGAATAGAGACATTATACACAATTTGACAATGTGAATCCTGACCATTTTTCTTTCTTTTCCTAGTTTCAACTTGCAGGATCGTATCTTGATTACTGCCTTCTTTGCAACTGTAGCTCTTTGTTCACCCCTCTACTGTAAGACTTTTCCCCATATCAGCCTTATTCCTGTGTCTGGGCCTTATGCTATACTGTGAGCCCCTACCAGAGAGAGAGACTGTGTCTTTTCCGTCTTTGTTTCAACAGGACCTACCTCAGTGCCCTTTGCTAGGTGCAGGGACTGTAATGGAGACATGGATATGGTCCCCACCATCATGAAGTTCATAGTTTAATGCAGGAGCATATGAAAAAAAAGAGTGAAAGATGCTAAATACATAACGACAGCTGCTAGTGAGGAAAATCCTAGGGTACTGTCAGGTACTGAACCTCCTTTAGACTGGGTAGGCAGGACAGTCTTCTCTGGGGACATTTAAGCAGACACATCATGGTGAGAAGGAGTGGAGTTGGCCGGATGTGTTTAGGGAAAAGAGCATCTCCAGCAATGAGAAGAGCCTTTCCTATTATATAGATGGAGAACTGGTTCTGTTTTAGACACCTGTAGAGCACTTAGGGAGAGTTGTCTATGACACATTAGGTGGATCTCTAAAGTTTCCTCATATGCAAAACAACATTACCAACCTTATGGATTGTTGGGAAGATTTAGTGAGATAAAGCATAAAGCATTAGCATACTGCCTAATTCATATAAAGCAGCAAATATACCAAGCATTTTAGGTACTGATATTTGTTATTGCAGTAGAAAGGCCAACTCAAAATAGCTTGAGCCAAAAAAGGAATTTAATGAGTATACTGAGCTGTCCTAGGACAGAGATGAAACTGGACTCAGGACAAGGATTATGCTGCCCCTGAGACTTGTCTCCTTCTCTGATGATTGCTTTTCTCTGCATCTGCTTGTACAACCGTGTGAGTTTTTATTGCAGAATTCTTCTTCTTTGGTTCACCTGGCAGCAAATATTTTAACTCTGAGCTCTCAATTTCTATACTTTAGGTGTCCAGAAACATCCTGGCCTGTTTTTCTAAATCCTAATTGTAAAATTTCCCAAGGAAGAACTGTGACTGAATCACCTTAGATCAGATTCCTAAAGCTGCAAGTGAATGGTGGACAAGGTCATACATGGGGACAGTTCCTGACAGAACCAAGTAGGTGACACTGTGGAGAAGGGAACGGTTCTCACAAGGAGAGGCTGAGCAGACCAAATCCTCAGTGTTCATGCTACTTTGAGTTCCCTCTTTGTAAAATATTACTCGGTTTGTATGCGGAGACTATTTTACCCACTTATGGTTTCAATGGAAATAGAAATAAGCTTTTCACCACCTTCTAATTAACATTTGTCGTAATGACTTCTATATGCTGTTAATAAAGCTAGGAAATATTCTAACCAGCACTGTTCTTATAAGAGACTCTTTGTTGGAGTAATTGTTACTCACAGCGTTTTATTTCTAATAATTTTGTTTTATTTAATGATTTATGATTGGATTAGTAGATTGAAAAAAACCTGAAAATTAAGTGCCTGCAGGAAAGAAAAATGAAGCAGGTAGCAGAAGTTTAACCTTTAAAAAAAGCCTCTATAACATACTCGAATAGATTTTTTAAAAAGATACTGCATCAGTAGAATAGGAATAGACTACTGTGAAAAAGGAATAATTAGGAAGCGGGAAGTAGAAAAAAATATTTTAAACAAAAAGAAAATGTAAAAATAAGAAAATTAAAGCATCTATCCAGAGGTTTAATATCCTTATTCAGAAAGTTAAGAGATAAAAGAGAGAAGAGGAAAATATTCAAAGTCGTAATTTGGTTCCAGATGTACAGAATCCCCTGAATGCCAAATATAACAGATGAAAACATACACCTAAGCCAAGATACATCATTGTAAAAATTTTAGAACACTTAAAACAATAAGATCCTGAAAGCTTCCTCAGATGAAGAAAAAAAAAAGATGTGGGAGCCGGTCACATTCAGTTCGACTTGCATCTGACTACTCAGTGGTAACCTCAAAAGCTGGAGAACGATGGAACAAGGTATTCCAATTTCTGAAGGAAAACAAGCCCGGCTTAGAATTCTACACCCAGCCAAGTATCAATCAAATGAAAGAGAAAAAATAGCACATTTTAATACATACGAAAGCTTAGCATGTACTTCCCGGGAACCCTTTCTTAGAAAGCCCTGGAGGAATGCTCCACCAAAATTAAGGAGTAATCTCAGAAATAAAGGGATGCAAAGATTCGGGAAACTGGGAATCCAACAGAACAAAGAAGAAACTCTAAGAGGACGCCAGTTGTGCAGCAAGCCTGGAGATGGACCAAAGTGGGGCGGGAGGTCAGGAGGGACCAGGGAGGGATAGCTCCAGGAACAAAAGAGATCGTGAAACTGATTGATAATCTGAAAAGTGTGTAAAATTAGACAAAGACAGTTTTTAAAGTCTTTAGGGTGTATGAGAAAACTTAAGCCACAGATGTGAAGAAAGCCAAGCTGATGGGGGTGGGGGGGGAAAGGCGAGTAATTCCAGTTAGCAAGATAGCGATAAAAGCAATGTTAAGTATAGTCACCACTTTTATCTTGTCAGTGGATAATAAAGGCAGTCATAACAGTAAAACAAAATATGAATATAAAAGGGAATGTATTACAACTCTATGTGAAGATGTGTGTGGGGAGGGGAGAAATATTCTGTGCAACAGCTGATATGAAACAGTTCAATTGTCACATTTCATGCTTGTGAGAAAATAGAATCTAAAACTAAAAATTATTAGTGTTATAAGCATGTTATTTAGAAATATGAAAGTAAATACCAAAAGGAACTACCAAAAGAGTTCACAGTGGTTGCCTCTTGAAAAAGGGAATCAGGGCAATAACTTGTTTTTTGTTGTAAATCTTTTTGATTCTTTACACTTATTCATGACACAAGTAAACACTAGATTTACAAAAAAAAAATTGCAATTTCTGCCAATTACTAATTTTTATTAAGACATGTCAAAAAATTCATTTATAATTTGAAGCTTATCATTTTTAAAGTAGTTTTTAAATTCTTGGTTTTTAATTGCCAATCATCTCTATGATTGAAGACATAGAAGCTTTAGATTCTAAATTTTTAGTGACCAGTCAAGACTACAGAGAAAGTAATATTTTCCGAAAAGTCTTTAGAAATTTTTCAGCCAAAATGAGAGGGAACCTTTCATTTAAAGACTGTCGATTCACATGAAATAAGTTTAAAACAACACTAACTTATCCAATTACTACTATATTCCACTTAGAAAATATTTATATGTAAAATTATGTTACCAATCACTAACTATAAGTCTTTTTCATTTGAATTGGAAAAAGGTAAGTTTCCCACATGATGTGGAATTTTTTGAAGGTATTGAATTTAAACATTAGCCATTTCAGTAACTGAACTAATGAGGGTTACTTATGGCACTCTAAAGGAAAAGGAAGGCCAAGGTGAAAAACTAGTCAACAGTAGAATTTACATATACCCTCAAGATCTACCATACTTTATGTCTTTTCATTCAATTTTTTTATTAAATCATAGCTGTGTACATTACTGCAATCATGGGGTACGGTGCGTGAGCTTCATATACAATCTGAAATATTTTCATTGAGCTGTTCAGCATAACTTTCATGGGGTTTTCTCATTTATTGTGTGAAAACATTTGTGTTCTGCATTTAGTAGGTTTCACCTGTCCCTTCTAAGATGCACCATAAGTGTGATCCCACCATTTACCCTCTCTCCACCCACCCTCCCCCTCCCCTTCCCTCCCTTATCCCTTTCCCCAGTCTTCTTGTGCTATAATTGGGTTATAGCCTTCATATAAAAGCTATAAATTAGCTTCATAGTAGGGCTGTATACATTGGATACTTTTTCTTCCATTCTTGAGATACTTTGCTAAGAAGAAAGTGTTCCAGCTCCATCCATGTAAATATGAAAGAGGTAAAGTCACCATCTTTCTTTAAAGCTGCATAGTATTCCATGGTATACATGTAAATTCATATTTGAATGTTATTAGAAAAATTCTCTAGACGTTAAGCAGACTGAAACACATTTCTGAAATGTTAGAGAATTTACATTTATAAAGACATTTCTGAGAAGCTCTTGCATTATCCTTTCCCCCAAAGGTAGAGCTGTACTTTGAAACCTAGTCTGTATATCCTTTTCTTTATTTTAATCATTATAACTATAATTGATTCTTGAACAACACAGGTTTGAACAGCATGGGTCTATGTATATGCAGATTTTTTTCAATAAATTTAGAAGAATTTGGAGATCTGCAACAATTTGAAAGATTTACACCATTTTTTGCAGATCTGCACTTCATATGGAATCAGAACTAAGTCTCAGAATACCCAGGACAATCTTACCATAATAGGAACAGAGAATGGGTATACCAGACTTCAAGTTATCTTACAACATGCATGGTACTGGCACAAAGACAGAGACATAGACCTCTGGATCAACACAGAGCACCCAACGATGAAATCATCCTCATATCCCCATCCAACTTTTGACAAAACGGATACAAACATACACTGGGGGAAAGAATCCCTGTTCAATAGATGGTTGGAAAGTAAACCTCAATCAAACTGGGGGAGGGTAAATTCACACCTATCAGGTACAGTGCACACTATCTGGGTAAAGGTCACACTTACAACTTGACTCAATCTGTACAAAAACAAAGCATGTAAACAAAACGTGTACTGGTGTAGTGATTTCGTAACCACCTCTTATTGCTATTGGAGTGAGCTCACGTGTTGTGAATATGTACTTTAAATGCTGTGTAACAGTAATTATCTCCACATGATCCGTTTGTCCACTGAATTGTACATGAACTTGCATATTGCAGTGAACACTGATCTCATGGTTCTCAGGTATTTTCATCCTAAACCTCAATTAACACCCTGGGACCCATACAACATGCTACTGGTGATGCCAACAGTGCTCTCAAGAAGCAAAGAAAAGTCTTGACATGGTAAGAAAAAGCTAAATTGCCTGAAATGTACCATACATCGAGGTCTGCAGCTATAGTTGCCCACCATTTCAGACAGATGATTCATCTCATAGACAACATAAACTTATGGTCGATAAATACAGTATCATACTAAAAATGTATTCTCTCTTCCCTGTGTTTTTCTTAACATTTTCTTTTCTCTAGCTTACTTTATTATATGTATTCAGTATATAATACATAGGTGGTATGTATTGACTGTTTATGTTATTGTCAGTAGTTAAATTTAGGTGCAGTCACAAATTACAAATGACTTTTCATCTGTGGTGGTCGACACTCCTAACCCCTGAGTTGTTCAAGGGTCACCTGTCCTACCTGTGCCAGGTAACATACTAAGGACCTGGTCGCCTCCCGTTATGGTTCATTCTTCCCTGCAGATCCACTTTCTTTTCTGTCTTGCTCTGTGCCCTG
This sequence comes from Arctocebus calabarensis, assembly GCA_963573935.1. Lineage (NCBI taxonomy): Eukaryota > Metazoa > Chordata > Mammalia > Primates > Lorisidae > Arctocebus > Arctocebus calabarensis. The sequence continues at coordinate 55,196 of CAUYON010070285.1, read as the reverse complement.
GAAGACAATGCTGATAGAGTACTCCAGTGGGCTCCCTTGAGCTCTGGCTTCCAGTTATAATTGGCCACAGAGTTAGTGAAAGGAGATCACAGGGTAGAAGTGAAATGAGTTAAGAATCGGTTTCCCTAGGGCCCTCCTTACTGAGTCACCACAGATTGGCTGCATCCCTCTCTGAAGGCCACAGCTTCTGCCAGGCAGCCCTCTCCTTCCAATCGCCTGTCCAGGCCTAGAGTGCTCCTCCTCCCTGTTGCCCGCTGTGGGACACTACCATCCTTTGTTGGTATTCCTAAAAACCTGCTATCTTAGTCACTTTGGGCTGCTATAACAAAGTACCATAGATTAGACAGCTCATATATAGGAGAAATTCATTTCTTGCAGTTCTGCAGGCTGGAAGTCTGAGGTCAGGGTGTCAGCATGCTGAGGTTCTGGTCAACCCTCTTCCAGGGTTAGACTTCCACCTTCTCATTCTTTCCTGGTGGAAAGAGGGTGAGAGCGCTCTCTGGGATCCCTCTGAAAAGTGAAAACACACTCCTCCTAGGATGAAGGAGGGAAGGGGAGTAGAGGGAGGAGGGTGGGTTGATAGAAGGAGGGTTAGTAGGGGGACCACACCTATGGAGCATAGTGCAAGTACAAATTGGATCTATCAGGTTTAAGTGTATGCTGGATCTACAGCATAAGTGTATTAATGCTGTAATTGGGTAAATGAGGTGAAGGCTATGCTGATTAGTAGGATATAAGCACTCCAATTTGTACAAATAATCAACACATTGACTCCCATAATGGCATAAATGTATTCATGATCTATTTACAAATGACTTAATAAAAAAAAAAGAAAGTGGGAGTCCTCACATAACAATGGTTTATTTAATTTTGTTAAAAGTAGTAATTGTAAGAAATCTAATATTTATTGAGGTGGGCCCCACACTGTTTTTCAGCATTGCCTCATTTATCCTACACAATAATGCTGTGATGTAGGTGTTATATTACCCCATTTTTTTTAGTTAGAAAAAACCAAGGTTTATGTTTATTAGCATGATGTGAGCAAGATGGTGGAATAGGACTTTCCAGAACTGTTCCTTTCTCAGAACAATTTGAATAACTATCCACCCACAAAACTACCTTCATAAGGGCTAAATATTCCAGATTGGAGGTTATAGCATCTAGGTGAGAAAAGAAATAAGAAATGATACTTGAAGAGGGTAGTAGGACAGTTTCACATCACCTGCATCTCTTCTTCTCCAAGCCTGAGCAGCACAGCATGGAGAAATGCTGCTTTGTGGAGGAAATTGCACCTCACCTGCACAGACACCAGCAGCCTCCCTGGGAAACCCTGACACCAGGCCAGCACCCACAGCCTCAGGGGCAATTAGCTAGTGACAAGCTGGCTCAAGGCTCACCTCAGTGTCAGGGCAGCCTCGGTGGATCAAGTCTTTAAGTCCCCCTCCCATGAAATCAGCCTCAGGACTACCCACCCACTGACCCAGGTGCCAGGCCAGCCCACCTGAGGACTGCAGCAGCAAGCCCACTCATGGATCCCAACAGCCAAGTTGCCCACAATCTCTGGACAGGCTGAGTGTTGAGGGACTTTTCCTGACAAAGTTAGTCTGTAACAATAGGAAGAGATACCTGTTTCTTCAAATTTAGAGACACAAACACAAGGCCATAAGAATGATAAATAAGCAGGGAAGCATGACACCACAAAAAGAACAAAGCAGGAGTAACCAACCCTAAAGAAATAAAGATCTATAGAATGTCTGAAAAATAATTCAAAATAATCATCTTAAAGAGGCTCAGGAAGCTACATGAGAAGATAGACAACTGAACAATATCAGGAAAACAATATTTAAACAAAATTATAATAAAAGTTCAACAAAAAGAACCCATAAAAAAAGAATGAAACAAACACTCTGGAGCTGAGCAACACAATGATTGAACTGAAAGTTTCCAAAGAGAGCCTCAACAGCAGATTCAGTCAAGCAAGAAAAGAATCAAGCTCAAACACAGGTAATTTGAAATTAGCTAGGAAGAACAAAAAGATAAAAAAGAATGAAAAGGAGTAAAGAAAGATTATAGGACTTATGTGGCACCATGAAGTGAATTAATCACATTGCGGATGTTCCTGAAGGAACAGAGAAAGAGAGGAACTGAAAGCTTATTTAAAGAAATGATGACAGAAAACTTAATTCTGGGAAGGAAAATGAACATCCATATCCATGAATTGCAAAGAAATCCTAAGAGGTTGACCATAAGGAGATCTTTACCAAGACATATTATAACCAAATTGTCAAAAGTCACACAAAATTTTGTAAGTACAAGCAGTCCCTGAGTTATAAACATCCAAATTATGTACAACTTGCACTTACAAACAGAGGTACAACCATTCAACTTACATACAACTCACACTTATAAATGGATGCTATTACAGGTAACAGGTAAACATACCTGTCCAAATTACATACAAATTCAACTTAAGAACAAACCTACAGAACCTATCTCATTCACAACCTAGGGACTACCTATAGCAAGAGAAAAATAACTTGTCACTCAAAAAGGAACCTTCATAAGTCTGTCATCAGATTTCTCAGCAAAAACTTAAGAGGCCAGGAGAGAGGGGCAGGATATGTTCAGAGTGCTGAAAGAAAAAAAAAAACTGGCAACCAAGAATACTATATACTTGTCAAGACTTTCCTTCACTAAGAGAGGACTTTACAAGACAAGCTACAGAGTTCATCACCACTAGACTTGCCTTAAATAAAACACTAAGGGAGGAGGTTTTCAAAAGCTGAAATGACATGACACTGTATTGAATTCTTATAATTTTATATTTTCTCAGCATATATTTAAATATAAGTTAAAATTTCTCATACAAGAAGCAGGACTTATTTACCCTTGACACAGTTTCCAGTTCTCTGCCTTCTTCCAGTTCCTTAATGTGGTTGATCCAGATATGTACCATAGCAATTGACTTTTGGTGACCATCTTCCTATGGGAAAAATAAATATAACCTACTTAACTCACCCTACTGACCCCCACATCTTACATGGACTACCCAAATATGCCACAGTGACCACCTCTCAGTCACAGTGTGACTTCATGGAACTCATGTCTGCTTGCTCTAAACCTACCAATTAGAACTCCTCATTCGAAACCTGCCTGGGTAATGCCGTGGACCTAATAAAGGCTTTTGCCCAGAGGCCTTTCTCTGTCTCTTGCTCCCCATCTGCTGCTTAAGTGTGAATATCCTGAACAGTCTCTTCCTCACCTCTGACCCTGCAAAGAATATTTGCCTCTCCTCTTTGGGATTTGTAAGTAATGTACTTCTTTTTGTTACTTCATGTGTTTTGTTGAGTTGCTGCCACTGTGTCCCATGTAATCTATATGCCCAAACCTAACTGATCAGAGCTCTTTTAGATGGTGGTTATCTAGGTAGAAATAAATTGGACACAGGTCAGACAAGAGCCATAAGAGCTTCAGCTAGTATAAATAACTTTCCCTTGGGAGGGACAATTTGTCACAGGTAGGACATTTAAGCATTAGGGTTGACCACCTGCCGGGATAAAGAGGTATCCTGTGGAAGATAAACTTTTTTTACACCTACTACCAAATCTTCTGGACTCTATCTACCTGGAGTCTATAGCCACTCTCATGAGGGATTTCAATATCCAATTAGAAACAAAAAATGAAATAGATAGTAATTGAAATATGAAAACGTATGAAAGTATGAAACTCACAAAAGTAAGCATATAGTCAAATTCAAACTACTATGATATTGTAATGGTGGTGTATAAATCACTTATAACTGGCATAAAGGTTAAAAGACAAAATTATTAAAATAGCTAAAATAATTTTTTGGTAGGTACACAATACAAAAGATTTTAAATTTGAAGCATAAAAACCAAACTCTGGATAGGGAGTAGAACTGTGGAGTTTATATATATATATATTCAAATTAAATTCTATCAACATAAAAGAAACTGTTATAACTACATGTATAAGATGTTTTATGCAAGCTTCATAGTAATCATAAAACAGAAACTTATATTAGATACACAAAACATAAAAATAGAAGAATTAAAGCATACTACTATAGAAAATCATCAAATCATAAAGACAGTAAGAAAAGAAGAAAGGAACAGAGGATCTACAAAACAGCTAAAAAACAAATAACAAAATGTCAGTAGTAAGTCCTTACCTATCAATAATTACCTTTAGTATAAATGTATTAAATTATCCAATCTAAAGACATAGAATGGCTGGATGGATAAAAAAATAAGATCCAACTATATGCTGCCCACAAGAGATTCACTTCACCTTTAATGACACAAATACTGTAGATAGAAAGTAAAAGGAAGGAAAATATATTCCATGCAGATGAAAATCCAAAGAAAGCCATGATAGCAAGGATACAAGACAAAATAGATTTAAGTCAAAAACTGTAAAAAGAAACAAGGTCATTATAAAATGATGAAGAGGTCAATTTATTAACAAGGTATAAAAATTATATATGTACCCAATATCAGAGCACCAAAATATGTATAGCACAAAATAGATTCAAAACAAGAAATAGACATCAATACGATAATAGCATGGGACTTCAGTACCCCACTTTCAACAATGGATAAATGACCGTCATAAAATCAATAAGGAAACAATGAACTTGAATGATAACATAGACCAATGGACCTAACATACAAATGCAAAACCTTCCTTCCAACAATAACAGAAAAAACATTCTCTCTCTCTTGCTCCCCACCTGCTGTTTGGGTGTGAGTGACCTGAATAAGCACAAAAGGGACATTCTCCAGGATCATTTTTAGGCTACAAAATAAATTTTAACAAATTCAAGAATTTGAAATTATATCAAGCATCTTTTCTGACCACAATGGTATGAACTAAAAATCAATAACAGGAGGAAAATTGGAAATTCATAAATGCATAAAAATTAAACAACATGCCCCTGGGCAACCAATGAGTCAAAGGAAAACTCAAAAAGGAAGTTAAAAAAATCTTGAGACAAACAAAAATGAAAACTCAACATGCCAAAACTTACAGGATGCAGCAAAAGCAGTTCTAAGAAGGAATTTTATAATGGTAAATGCCTACATTAAGAAGAAAGGAAGATCTCAAATGAACATCCTCACTTTATACCTCAAGGAACTAAAAAATATAACAAACTAAGTACAAATTCAGTAGAAGGAAGGAAATAACAAAGACCAGAGAAATAAATGATATGGAGACTAGAAAAACAATAGAAATGATTAATTAAACTAAAAAATTAAAAATCAAATAAAAAGTGGGATTATTACATGATCTAGCAATCCATTGCTGGGTATATATTCAAAGAAAGTGAAATCAGTATGTCAAAAAGATGTCTTCACTCCCATGTTAACTGCAGCGTTATTCATAATAGTCAAAGTAGGGAAACAATGTAAGTTTCCTTTGAAAAATGAATGACTAAAGAATATATATGTATATATACACACACACAATGTAATATTATTCAGCCTTTAAAAAGAAAGAAATCTTGACTGGGCATGGTGGCTCGCTCCTGTAATCCCAGCACTCTGGGAGGCTGAGGCCAGTGTATTGTTTGAGCTCAGGAGTTTAAGATCACCCTGAGCAAGAGCGAAACCCCCATCTCTATGAAAAATAGAAAAACTAGCTGGATGTTGTGCTGGCTGCCTATAGTCCCAGATACTGGGGAGGCTGAGGCAGGAGGATTCCTCAACATCAGGAGTTTGAGGCTGCTGTGAGCTATGACAGCACAGCTCTCTATCAGGGTGACAGAGTACGACTCTGTCTCAAAAAAAATAAACAAAATAAGAAGGAAATCCTGCTATTTGTGACAACATGGATGGACATTATGCCAAGTAAGCCAGTAAGAAATGACAAAAGCAGTTTATTATGTACAAATTCCAGATAGGAAAGGACAGGGTCAGAAGTAAGGAAGACGCTGTTCAGGATACTCATGGCAAATGGGGAGCAAGAGAGAGAGAAAGACCTCCAGACCCCTTTGATGGGGTCCAGGATATGAACCAGAAAAACAAATACAGCATGATCTAATATTGGAACTTAAAAGTGTTGAATTCATAGGTGCAAAAAGTAGAACTGTGGCCACCAGGAACTGGGTAGGTGTCGGAAATGTAGAAAGTTTCAGTCACGCAGGATGATTAAGTTATGGAGATCTGATGTAAAGCATGGTAACTACAGTTAAGAATACTGGATTTTATACTTAAAATTTGCTTAAAAATAGATTTGAAATATTCTTTTCACACACTCAAAAAATATGCATGTATATAATGCGAGTTGATATACGTTCATTAGATCAATGCACTATGTATATGTATAACAAAACATTACATTGTGCACTGTAAATATATACAATTTTTATCTGTCAATTACAACTCTATAAAACTGGAAAAGGAAAGAAAAAAAAAAAAAACAGAGGCTTAAACAGATTAACCAACTTGCCCAAAGTTCCACAGATGGAAGTGAATACCACTCCAGGACACATTCTCTAAACCAGTGGTGCTCAACCTTCCTAATGCCGCGGCCCTTTAATACAGTTCCTGTGGGCCGCGACCCACAGGTTGAGAACTGTTGCTCTAAACCATTCTGCCTCATGGCTACTTGAGGTCCTGAGCTGAGCTGACAGGTTGTGAGAGCCATTCAAAGTTCTGGTCATTGGTCAGTGGTGTGATTTAATCAACACAGTATTGTACATTTCTTGCTATCCATTCTCATATAGCTAGTGAAAGATTAGGAGGATCAGCCTGAAATCAAGTAACTGAGCTCCACAGCTGGAGTTTAATTCTGACATAAATATGACGACTAACATTTATTTTTATTTTTATTTTTATTTTTCTTGCAGTTTTTGGCCAGGGCTGGGTTTGAACCCACCACCTCCGGCACATGGGGCCGGCACTCTACTCCTTTGAGCCACAGGCGCTGCCCTCACGACTAACATAGTAAACATTGTCCTCTGAAAATATATTTTTCTTTGAAGGTCAATAGAAAAAAATGATTAATGGCAAGTGCTGGAAAGCACACTGTTATTTTCCCACATTATTCCTTTTGGTATTCAACATAAAGCTTGTATTTTAATGAATCCCAACTGTACTTCCAAAGGCTCAAAAGGGAAAGACTGCTTTTCAAGATTTACTTCTTTCCATTCTAAGCATGATGTATTAGTTGAACATTAACCTACATGGAAATTATTTCACTTGTGTTCTCTTCAAATAAAACTATTACCATGCCAAGTACAAAAGTCTGAGTTTTTTCATGAGGAACTCATGATCCTCACATGTAAGTTTAACCTGATAAGTCCTCTCTGTTTCAGGAATTTAACATCAAGTTCTGGCCTGGGATTTAATTTGACAGGCTGTACTTGTCAACTTTTGCGTGGCCTACTTTCATCACAGTTCAAAGGGAGCGAATGAAAGACTCACAGTAAGTAGGCCACCCGAGACTCGTGTTATGCACGAGGAATCCTGGAACTCCTGCTCCCTGGAACACCTTTCACGGTGACTTGCTTACAGCTTAATAACCTTGTTGAGAATACCAACCACACGGGGAAGAAATAGTTCCATTACGGAAGTCTGCCTTAAGTAATGCAGATCCCTGGTGAACCTGAATAGAGAAACACCAACTCGCAATCTGCTTTTTGCTAATAAAAAGAAATGGCACGGAAGTTAGAAAGCTTCCTGAATGAAAAAAGGAGCAGTTCCAGCTAGAGGGCTGTGTTCCATCCCATGCCCTCAGAGATTTTAAGATAAGTAGGATTTAGAAAGAGGTACCATGTAAAAAGAAAATGTCACCAACCTGTTTCCTTTAATGCCAGGCAAGGGGCCAATCACCTTGCTCTCCAGTTACAGGATATTGTTCCTGTCTATGTTGGTTGTTAGTTATAACAACACATGATTGTTGATTGTCTAATTTTACCCTCAGGAAAACTTGGCATTTTGACCTGATTTTCTCAGTAGACCAATTCCGTTTCATAATAAATCATATGGTGATTGATTACTTAAAGATAAGCCTTTGTATTGAGTCAAAGAAGTGAGAAATTGACCAAGAAACAGTTCATTTTGTATAATACAAATGTTTCCTAATTCATCCTCTCGTTAGCTCTTTGGACTTCCATTACCTATGCCGAGGAATTACTGACAATCTAACAAGTTTGACCTGATCTCCATTGGTGATCTTTCACATGTTGTTCTTTAAGGAAACCAGAATACCTAGAATTACAGGATCTGGCATACTCTAAAACAACCTCTGTGTCTCCTTCAGGTTGAGAATTATTTAATATTTACTGTTCTAGACAGCATATTACTGCTTCCTTTCATTTTATCTCTTTTAATCTTCATAATAGCCTTAGGAAAATAGATATTATTATCAATATTTTACAAATGAGCAAACTGAGGGTCAGAGAATCAATTCCAGAGCCAAATCCAGAGCCAAATCGATAACAAGAACCAGGGACAGGATCCTGACTTAACCTGATGGATTTTAGAGCTTCTCCTCATCCTACCATTCCCACTGCATATCTTAAGCTTCTAGCATCACCCTTCTGAATTAAAATATTCACTCCATCTCCCCATTCCTCCAAGAAGTATGATGTGAATTCCCAATAAGGATAAGGTATTTAATTGGGGGGGGTGGTAATATGATCAGAAATGAGGGAAAGTCCAGGTAAGTTTTGCTGAAGTAAAGACCTCTTCCATTCAAAACAAAATCAGGATGATGCAACATACAAAATAATATTTTCTTTTTTTATACAAAATAATATTTTCAAAATCACTAAGTATTCATTGATAATTGAGTCATATGGCTGGAAAAGGGACAGTAATATATGATTTGTAATCAATTTGGGAAGACAAAACAGTCTAAGCCAGGGGTCCTCAAACTACAGCCCACAGGCCACATGCTTCGGTATGAATTATATTTGTTCCTGTTTTGGTTTTTACTTCAAAATAAGATATGTGCGGTGTCCATAGAAATTTGTTCATAGTTTTTTTGTTTTTTAAACTATAATCCAGCCCTCCAATGGTCTGAGGGACAGTGAATTGGCCCCCTATTTAAAAAGTTTGAGGATGCCTGGAAGGAACAACTAAAAAAGCAAAGCTATATATCCCAAGGGCCAAGTGAACTAATTAACTTCTCAATGCTATGGGGATTCAGAGTAAGTAGAGATTCCTTTGAGTCGGGCTGTTGATGATTTTCACAATGACTATATACTTTTTCAAGTTTCAACTTGTGTAGTAGAGAATATTGTATCAGTTCAAAGGAAGGAGAAAGCAATGGAATTTGGTGTACAGAGAGAATATTAAAGAGAAGAATTCTCCTCTTGAGCCTTGAAGATAAGGTGGAACTTAGGAGAGGATCTGAGATGACCACTTGGCTAGACAGCAAAGAAAACATTGTGCTGTTTGACTCCCAGCAATGAACTTGTACAGTCCACTTGACTCCCAAGTTCACATATCAGCTTTAGCTTTCAGACAGAATCCCTGCCTACCCCATGTCACACTGTAGTGTCTGTAGGAGAGACCTAACTTTGCTCAGGAGACCTAGTGTGTGACTTACTCTTTTCAGCTCATTCTTACATTAGGCTGCAGAGCAGGGATTTATCAAATTCAAGCTTCTTCAGGATGAACCCTGCACATCTGGAATATCTTTGTACTTGCTCTTAGGGTGATCCCTGCATAAGGGTGATCTATGCTCTAATAGTCATAGCCCCAGTTTACCTGGAATAGTCCCAATTTACTCTACTATTCTGAGTGTCCCCATTTGAACAATAACTTACTTGGCCACCTTCTTACAGTCCTAACTGCCATCCATCATGACAGCATGTACTCTGAGAGCTACTTTTGTCCCTTATTCCAGCAAAGCTGATCTGCATTTCTGGTACTATTCAGAGACAGAATGCCATGGGCCCAAATGCCTTGAGGACCTCTCCAAGGAGTATGCATTTGGAAAAGGCCCCCAATTTTATAAAACCCCTCCTCCTTCTCAAACCATGTAAACAACCACCTGGATAATAATATTAACAAATTATACAGACACTTTGACTCTTATCAATACTTTTCAAAGATTACCACTCAGACATTGATCACAAATTCTGTCCTGCACAACTTCTCTGGTCCTGAATACTCAGGGGAAAATTTGAGTACCTCATGCTGCCAAGAGTGAACTATTTCCTCTTTACAATACCAAGAAATGACTTCAGAAGCAAGCTAAGGAAATACCAGACATAAATGTTATGTTAAGCAAACAATGAACAAAAAATACAAGACAGATCAGAAGTAGCCCCTTGATACACAACCATTCCAAGGGCAAGTATACCACAGTGTCCTTCGTATGTACTGGACAAATATTAATATATCCTTTTCTTCAGCTCTAATTGGAAATTCTTTTGCCACCTAAATGCACCTTTATGGTCTAAATGCACCTAAATGTACTTAATGGTCTCTGAGTCAGGATTCTTCCCTACTCAGCTCAGTAACAAAACACACTGAGCAACCAGGCAGGAAACACCCTTGAACATCTGGTCCTGGCTGAGGAAGTTGTTCACATAGATCATTTAGAACTCAGTTTACAAAGTAATAATATGCTGAGCATCTACTGTGTTTTGAATCTGATGTAGACCCTGACTAAGATAGACTTCTCCAACAAGGTTGTATTTCAAAGCGCAAAGGTAAAACAAATTCGGCAAGTACAGTGATGAAACAAAGTACAGTGGAAACACAGAGAGAGAAGGCTAGTTCTGACTTGGGGAGCAGTAAGGACTTCATGGCAATAGACATATTATTTATCATCATCATGAAAACATTAACTTGTACTTATAGAGGGCTTATTATGATTCAAGACTATGAGTCATATCTCAAGAACTATTGCAGATACTTTAAATGCATTTTTGTCTAAATTAGTTTCATTTAAGCTTGACCTTGAAGAAAGGTATAATTGAGAGAAATAGAAATGGAAAAACCATGGTCAATCTTTGATGTTCCTGCTGGCAACAGTAGACTAATGAAAGCCATGATGTCAGGAGTATTCAGGAGACAATAACTACTGTAATCTTTTCTGGCCGGACTTTGGGATATGTAAGTAATAAAGGGAGACAAGGCTTGACACAGAAGTTGGTGCCTTCAATATCACAGTGAGAAATCTGAGATTTGTTTAAAAGTCATTGAGGTTTCATTAAAGTGATAACTGTTAACCACAAGTCTTCATCAGAATCTGTTGGGGGCGAGTTCTCAAAGTATGCGTGTTCTTGTTTCACTCCATGAAACTGACTTAAGAAGTCTTATTTGCAGCCCAAGAATCTGTACTTTTTCAAAACTACTAGACTATGTTGATGGGCATCCTAGTGGAGAACCACGGAATTAAAGGTTTCTGTTCTAGGAAGTGTCATGATTAGATCTGAGTTTTAGGAAGACTTGAGTAGTAGCATGAAAGATGATTAGTAAACCCTGCAACAGCATCTGTAATGTAAGGAGGCTTGGTTAGAGGTGACCAGAGGAGAACAGAATGTTGTCGTTGAAGGAGGAGAAGCAGGTAGGGGCGGTGCCCTGAACATCTCCCAAGGCTGTGGGAGCCTAGCCTTGTCACCTCACAGCCTATACTTCACATCTCCTTCTTTTTTATTTCTTAGTTTTAATTTATGAATAGATGATTTTAGTTGGAGGAATTGTTTGACTCTGCAGAAGACTGGGAGAACACAAAATAGGGTAGCGCCTGTGACTCAGTGGGTAGAGTGCCGGCCCCATATACCAAGAGTGGCAGGTTCAAACCCGGCCCAGCCAAACTGCAAAACAAAAAAAGTAGCTGGGCATTGTGGTGGGTGCCTGTAGTCCCAGCTACTCAGGAGGCTGAGACAAGAGAATCACCTAAGCCTAGGAATTGGAGGTTGCTGTGAGTTGTGATGCCATGGCACTCTACCAAGAGTGATAAAGTGAGACTCTGTCTCTAAAAAAGTAAAAAACACAAAATAAAATTAGTATTAATATTCCTAATATACATAATGCTATTATTAAATGCTTAATTTTTTTAAAGGACCGAACAATTATAATTTAATTACAATCTTTAGCTAATTGGGCAGGACTATAAATGTCCAAATTGAGATTCATGAACAGTTTGAATTTTTTGGTGAAGTTTTACCACATCAAGACTAATATTATCATGAGACCATATTTCTAGGAGATGATTTTTTACTTTATCCCAATTCCATTGTGATACATTATAGGGTTTCAGGGTAACAAAAGTCCATTGGAAATGGGCATGACAATGTAATGGTAAATGTGCTTTTAAACTTCTAACTTCATCTTCTGTAAAAGTTACTACTTGTTCTAAAGCATCAATTTTGGCTTCTAATTTTTTGTCCACTTCTTGCATTGACAACACTAAAGAAGTATATTAAACCCAATGTATTTACATAATGGGCTGTATATATAGCTTACATGAGCACTAGAGTTGAAGAAATAGTGCTAGCTATAATGAGAGCTAATTCTATAATACCTGCTATGTTCATTCCTGTAATTCTTTTCTTACAAGATATACCATGATGCAAATACTTATTAATTTCAATTAAAGTTTGTAAACCTGAATCATCATACCATGGTTCAGTTAAATTTACAGGTAACATAACAAAAGAAGGTTGCTCAACTATAGTAGCAGCAGGAAAAGGATCAATGTAGCTAACATTGATAGTTGTATTATACTATCAACTATAAAAATAATAGTTATATTATTAATTATATAAACTTATATAATTTATAATAAAACTATGGTCAATCTTTGTTATAGAGATGATACCAGTTAGTCAGAGTCTTAGAGGTGGAACACAGGCCATTATACAGTGTTAAGCTCTGGAATCATATTGTATTACTTCTATTGTAGGTTTCACACCTTCTACTGATTGAAGAGCTGCTGCAACACACCAAAGATCTTCTGAATGTTTCCGGATTCTGTTGTTAGAATGTTAGTTACCTATCCTCTGGCAGTCGCTTGATCATTACGGTTATGAGTGAAGGGTGATTTTCTAGACCAACTTCACAATTTTTCTGTGACATTTTCAATAGGAATACAAACTGGGGAGTTATAATAACACTCAAGTCAAGGGGCTAAATTAAGGTGAATGGAAGGGATGGTAGAGGAAAGTATTCCAATGGGTGGAGGAGAAAATGATGCCACTCCATAATTTGTAAATCCCCATATAACATTCGTTTGGAATTGAGTAAAACCTGGTGCCAGTTGAGGAGGAAAAGACCAAAAGCTATTTTCAATTCTCTGTAGAGAGTTATGCATCCAGGCCTACGGGCAAGACTAAAACAAATAGGTACAGTAGAGGCTTTTCTGGTATAATTGAACTCAGCCCATTGATAAGTAACGTAATTACTACTAGTGCCTCCTAATATTATAGAGGCATTAGAAAAAACTTTTATACCAGGGTCACTCCATTGGACTGGGCGTAACAAAGGTAGATCAGAGAAATAAGCTCAGTAAGTGTTGGCTGATACCATACTTACATGACAAGAAACAATAGCCAGCAATGCCAAAAAGAGTTTTTCAGGGGAAACTGGCCCACCACAATGTTGCACCAGGTCAGTTTCTTCATATGTAAGCTTCTTCAGTTGACCCCATGTTGGGGGCTTCTCACTCCACCATGTCTTGGCTTGGCAATAAACCACCCGAGGTGTCAGTCTCAGTTTCTTCATTGGTGGAACAGAAATTGTCCTGGGTCCATGCTTAACCAGTCATTCAGGAGCCAGTGGGGCTATCAGATGTTCTAGAAAAAAACACAAAATGTCCTCTTCTCCATATTAAAATGGGGTCAGTTCTTTGCCAGGTGCCCTTAAAGGAGGTCTTTCCACAAGATTGCCAGATGTTTAGAATTTCATGCATTCCAGAAATGTTACACAGTCATGTGACTCTGAACATAAGTGTTAAAAAAATTGTAAAGAATTCAAGCATGAAAGAGAAGATTATGTGGTGTATTGGGCAATATCTTTCCCTTCCTTAATTTGTCTGTTTGAAGTTTGAGAGTGCAATGACCACATTGCACAATTCTTTGCCCTTGAGGGTTATATGGAATACCTGTTTTCAGAGCAATAGAAAAGGCAGAACAAAAGGAAAGGAAATTTTTGCTGGTGTAAGCAGGACCATTATCAGTTTTTAACATGGAATACTTAAAATTGCAAAAACAGCTGGGCAGAATGTTATTACATGTTTGGTTGCTTTGCCAGTGTGAACAGAAGCAAAAATGAAACTAGAAAAAGTATCAGCTGTTATATGAACTAAAGAGAGTTTTCAAAAGGCTGGCCCATGGATAGTGTCCATTTTCCAGAGTTGTCCTGGTAAGAGACCAGGAGGAGTAACACCAAAGTGGGAAAAAGAAAGATGCTGTGGGCAAGAGGGACAATTTTTAACTATTTGGCATGCCGCCTCTCTTGTAATGTGAAATTGATGCTGAAGGGTGGCAGCATTTTGAAAATGAATAGCATGAGAGGGTTCTGCAGGGGAGGAAGAAGAAATAAGTGGAAAAAGATGGGTATGTTCATCTGCTAACACGTTGCCTTTGATAAAGGCCCTGGAAGAGAGGAATGGGCTCTGAGGTGTCCAACAAAACACTGTCCAGGATGGGCTCAAATGAATCTCTTATAGGCCATGGAGAAATTGGTTAAAAAGAGATTCAGTAGTGGTAGGGCCTATAAGTGCTATATCAATGGTTGCTAAAACACCAACAAGATATTTACTGTCAGTAAAGAGGTTAAAAGAAGTTGTATGGGAATGTTGAAAGCCATTATAATAGCATGAAGTTCCACACATTGAGCTGAGGAGTAAGAAACTGTTTCAGTGTAAACTGTATTATGGATAACCATACTAGCAATTCCTGAAGTGCAGACATCAGTAAATACTGTTGGAGCTTGAGGAATTGGCTGTGAAACAATAGTGTAAGGAAAAAGAAAAGAAGTTTTCAAAGCAAACTGAATTATTCTGTCAGGGGAATCATGGCAATCAATCTGAGCAGAAAAGTGAGCAAGGGCAGTTTGTCACCAGGACAACATTTCCCAGAGCCATTGCTGTTGATCAACGGAGTAAGGAATTATAATGAAATTTGAATCATTTCCTATGAGTTGCCAGAGGGAGCCCCGGCCTTTAAGAATAAGTGTGGCCACCGTCTCATAACATGGGGTTAGAACCTGTTTGGGCATAGTATTCAAATGGATCCATTCCAAGGGACCTACAATTGGCCACATTAAAGTGGTAAGAGTATGAGCAGTAGAAAAAATAAGCAAATGTATCAGTGAATTGAGATGCACGGCATGAAATGAGCTTGTTGGAGAGCACGTTCCACCTTGGACAGTGTCTGCAATGCTGTAGAAGTTAGACTTCTAGAAGAAGGGTGTACTGGGCCTTTAAGGATACCAGAGAGAGGTTGGATTTAAAACTCCTGTGATGAGTTTTAACAAGGGGTGAAGCCAGTTAATATCACCCAACAATTGCTGAAAATCATTTAAAGTGTTTAGTTTATCAGTATGAATCTGGAGATTTTGAGGACAAATTTGATGTTCCTCTATAAAGTGACCTAAATAAGAAAATGGTGGAACACTTTGCACTTTCTCAAAAGCTATGTGTAAACCACAAATAGTCAAAGAAGCTTGTAAATGAGAAAGAATAACACCAAGAGTAGAGGAGTCAGGATGCATAAGCAAAAAATCATCCATAAAATAAATAATATAAGCAGCAGAGAACTGGGCATGAATTGGAGAAATAGCAGCCACAACAAGCGTCTCACCCAAGGTGGGGCTGGTCACCATGCCTTGAGGAAGAACTTTCCACTGATACTTTTGCATATTGCAAGAGTACATGTCTAATCTATTACGTATAGAGTACAAATGTCTTAACATAATAATTAAGTAAATGAGGTGAAGTATATATTAACTAGTTCAAAGTAAGCATTCCAAATTATATGTAAAATCAGCACATTGTACCCCATAAATGCATTTTACACCAGCCAATGGTAGAAAACATATACATGATCTAAGTGGTTATGACTTAATAAAAAAAATTATGCACATTTTAAAATAAAAAAAAGAGTTTGAAAGTTTATACAAGGTAAACTGAAAGCAAAATGTTTACAATCATCAGGATATAAAGTAATAGTAAAAAAAACAATCCTTAAGATGAATTACAATTAGAGAAAAGTGCCAAGGGATGGCAGTGGGAGAAAGAATGTCTGGTTGAAGAGACTCCATTAATTCCATTGTTTTGTTAATGGCTCTAAGATCTTGTAAATGACACCACTTGCCTGACTTCTTCCTGATGACAAAAATTGGCATATTCCAAGAGTTATTAGAAGGTTCAATATATCCTAAAGACAACTGCTTGGTCACTAGATCTGTAAGCAGCTTGTAGTTTTTCCTGCATTAGGGGCCACTGGTCCACCCACATTGAGTTATGAGACAGCCAGACAATAAGGTTGGCAGTTCGTGATGTGTGGTAGGAGTTACCGTGGTCCCTAGAGAAAAGAATACCCAAGAGCCACGCAGGGCTTGCAACAAATAGGTTGTATAGGGTCAGTTGTGCCCTGTTGTTCCTTTCCTAATCCCTTCAAAGGGAGAAATCCTTGGTTCAGCATTTGTTTGGTAATGGTGTCATTAGGGCTGAATAAAAATGCTTCCATTCTAGAGAAGATGTCTCTACCCCAGAGGTTGATGAGGAGTCTAGGAAGGACATAGGCTGAAAAGCTCCAGAATGTCCTTCATGATCATGCCATTTAAGCATAACAGAACTTCAATGAGGAGAAGTAGTTTATCCTATAACATGGACATCAGACATGGCTTCCTGGGTGGGCCAGGACTGAGGCCAGTGTCGCTGAACAATGACAGAGATGTCAGCTCCTGTATCTAACAAGTCCACAATTTTTTTTACCTTGATCTGTTAACTGTAGTTCAGGCCATTGCTGGCCAATTTGCCGAATCCAATAAGCACGATCTGAGGACCCAAAAACCTGCAAACCCTTATCTGGTTTGGTGATAAAACTGACCCTTTTAGATGTATAGGAAGAAGTAAAAGTTGAGCAATTTTCATTACAGGAGAAATAGTAACTATATTTTGAGTAGTAAGAACCAAAACTTTTATTTCACCTATGTAATCAGAATCAATTACTCCTAGGAGAACAAAAACCCCTTTCATAGTAAGACTACTCCATCCTAAAGGAAGGCCTATAGTCTTTTCAGGCAAAGGTCCAAACATGCCAGTTGGAATAGCTTGTGGGCCCATTTCTGGAGTTAATACAGATCTGCTGGTGGGGCTGAGGTCCAAGCCCATGCTTCTGGTTGTGGCTTTACACAGCTGGGAGATGTTTGGGCAATCAGCTGTGGGGATGAACTTATTTTGGGTAAACTAACATTGGTCCTACTGTTTGAGGGGCCAGGGATGGCCCTGTGATCCATTTCCCAAAAGGAAATTTCCATTAGCATCATATTTAGATTTATACTCATTAGCCCAGTGTTTTCCTCAGGGATGAGAAGGACATGAGCCTGGAGGGGGTTGTGTAGGGGTAGGGGGCAGGCGAGAATTAACTGGAGATTGATTGTTAGTAGTAACAGGAGTCATTACAGGACAATTTTTTAACAAAATAAGTAGATTTTCCACAATGGAAGCAGCTTCCCTTTTGATTTCTACCATTGGCTGGTTGAAAAGAGCGATGTTTAGAGGGCTAGGCATTAAAGCCTGCATCTCATAAGCTGCTGCCATAGTTAGACCTTGAATATAAAAAGGTCTGCACAAAATCTAATATAATCCGAAATGGAGCCCTTCTTTCTATATGGGTGGATAGCAGTCTGGCAAGCTGAGTTGGCATTTTCCTGCCAGCTTCACCATCAACAACAATACGGCTGACTGCCTGTAAAAAGTGTGAGACAATATCCTGCTAAGGCTTTTCGAGGCCCTGGTGGATTCTACTGAGTTCCTCCATCTTGACACCTGATGTGAGCAGTTTTCTCCAGGTTTGTATTGCCAACTGATGACTTCTTGGAATGCCTCAGGAGGATAATTTAATTGAGCAGCCACGGACACCTGGGCACCTTCACCAAGAGACCATCCATAGTGAAAGGAATACTGTGTTGTCTGTCACGCTCCACTTGCTCTGCGGCTCTATCTGCCCATGCTGATTTCCACAACAAATAATCACTGCCTGTAAGATAGGCCTTGGCTACAGATTTCCAATCCTTAGGTAGTAAGGTATTATCAGAGAAAGCATCTACTAAAGCAAGGGTAATAGGGGCTGTTGGGCCATACTGGGGACAAACTTGTTTTAATTTTTTAAGGGTTTTAAAAGAAAGTGGCTGATGCTCTCTTACTCTATCGGCCTGTGCATCAGTAGTTTCTATGATGGGAACACAAGAAAATCCATGAAGAAATTCACCCTGATCCCGAGCTTGTTCTAAAGTTTTTTTGTAAAGGAGATTTAGAAATGGGATGTGATGGAGATTTAAAGGGGGACTTAGACATGTAATCCTTCTTTGTAAAGGGTGTGGAGCTGGAGGCTTGGGAAATTCAGAATTGGATCAAAAAGAAACAGTTTTATGAGGATGCAAAATATGGAATCCTGACATAGTAATAGTACCCAATAAATCAGAATTCTCATCTGAGGGGGAAGAGGAACATTCCTGTTTACCTTTACACTCCTCATTCTGAAACTGCTTCTGAAATTCAGGAGGCAGAGGGTCACTTACAGGGGCTGAAGGAGAAACATCTGAATTCATCAATAAAGGGGGCTGTTCTTATTCATGACTGGGATCTAAACAGTCTCAGACCAAACTCCAAAGAGAAAAGGCATCAATAGGACCTTAAGAAGAACCATGAGTTGTATAATTAGAGCGTAATTTCTCTCCCACCTTATCCCAAGTTGCTGCATTAACTGTGCCTTCTTCAGGAAACCAAGGACAAACATCTTGAACAAAGTGTAAAAACCATTCTAACTGAATAGCATTGACCTTACAACCTCTAGTTGTAAGCATAGATTTAAGCATTTGAATAAAGAGTTCTCGCTCCTGTGAGTCTGCTTGTCCCATAATTTATGACTCCCGACAATGATTACCCACCCCCAAAATTACTCACCAACTGTGCAGTTTCACGTTTTTCTTCTCACAGGGAATTCCCTCACATGCTTGCACTCACTTTCTCACACTTAGGTCCCTGTTCAGGCGCCACCTTTTGTGAACCAGCTTTAGGAAGGAGAATGAACCGAGTGGGAATGGTGGGGAATGAGGAAATAAAACACGCAAGAGACAAAGATGGGATTGGAAGGACTGGAGCAGCTAAGACTGCAGTCAGCACTGAACTGTGGAAACAGCTTTATTATATAGTATCTAAACTAGGTCACTTAGCTTTTAACAAAGTTGCTTACTAGAGGGGAATTTAGGTGCAGGAATAACTTTATCTTTACCAGGTTTTACCATATAGAAAAGGGGGAAGTTACTGGATAAGCAAAAAGAAACCTTATCAAAAGCAATTTTCTTTTTCTGATATGAACTTAGCACATACAGTAAAGATTAACTTCAGGGAGGAAAGGCTATGTGCTTTCTGGCAAAAGATAAAAGGGAAAGTATACAGAGGCTACGTGACTTCTGGCAGAATAGAAGACAATGTTGTTTTAGGAGGAGAAGCAGCTGGGGGTCGTTGTCTTCCAGGCTGTGGGGGCCTTCATAGCCCATATTCCACAGAATACCAGAGACCCTCTACTAAAGTCAGCAAGAAGACAAGCCTTCTATCATTATTATTCAATAACATCCTAGATGTTTTCTAAAATAAAAATTTCAAAAGGTGAAATTAAAAAACATTGAAAATAAATCAACATAATTATTATCTGCAAATCATGATTGTCTACCTAGAAAAGCTATAAAAATCAGATGAAAAGAAGCTAGAATTAATAAAAGATTTTACATATACATTCAGAAGAATATCCTTCTGAAACTACTAACCTCCAGAAATTTCTACTTGAATTTTGTGCTTTTTTTTTTCCCCTCATGTTACAGATGACATGCTAGAGATTAGAGAAGGGCCAAAAGAATTATCATGAGAAGTTATTCTTCTCAGTGGTAAGTGACATTTGAGTGTAGGTATATTCGAAGAGAAGAACTACAACGTTTGGGGGCAGCCAATCTTAGGATAGAGGCCAGGAAGTCTTTTTGTCTGAACTGAATGTGGAATTGGCCCTTTTGTATTTAGCCCACAAAACAGGACCCTGCTAGACCCAACAAGGCCTAAGGAGAGAAAGTAGTTGTAGCTTTGAGTCTGAAGGATGGTAGACACCTGAGCCTACCCTAGCTTAGAGGTTTATAATTGTTCTGACAAGCTGGAGGTGCTGCACTGGGGGTGACAAAGCACAGAGCAGCTGTATCTAGAGAGATTGTATACTTTATTGACAAACGTGGGGCAGTACTTAAGACTGAAACAGGACCCTATTAATAATTGTGCCAGGTGTAAAACGAGGCTGTCTGGGCTCACCCAGCACACATGTGCTCACCCTTGTGAATGCACATCAGGTGGGTGCCAGGTGTGGCTTGCTTGGACCACTCTGCAATGGTCACTCCTTCTCGTGATTCTAGCTGATAAGATTGGTGGTGACCTCAGGATTCTCAACTTCTCTCTTATGGAGACATCACTAGTTGATTCTTGGGTTGCTTTGAGACTTGGAGACCTGGGCTTGGCCTTCATATTGCAGGGAAGAACTGCATTATGTGTGTATTTAAATAGGGAGATACACTTACCCATATTTTTAAATTTTCATGTGAGAACATATGTCATTTCTATAATAATCCTACACTGAATTCCCCTAGGTTGCACCAACCTGTGATTAAGAATAAGACCATCTTGTTTTTAATTCCAAAAATTTCCTGGCTCATTTCCCCACATGGCATGACCTCCTAGCCCCTGAGGATCACCAGGAGGTGACACATGTGCCACCCACCAGTCCGAGCTACTCCTAACTGCTCCATCAGGAGCCAGCATCTACTCCCTGCTAAGCACAGAGCAACCCTCAGGGTAAGCAGCATTGGAAACCGGTAGCTGTGAGCAGCAATGGTTTCTTGGGAATAAGTGCAGAAGGGAAAACTTACTTTTTCACTGTCTGCTTTGTTGTGCCTTTTGAAATTTGGTCTTAGGTCTTTATAGCATTCTTTCACAGATGGAAATTATTAAGAAAAAAGCTAGGTGGGTAACTGTGTAGGAACAGCTAGAATGACTCCCTGGTTTCTATGTGCTATTCTGATAAGAAAAATTAAAAAAAAAAAAAAACACAGCAAGATTGCTCACACATCAGTATGTTACAGAATAGCTCTTTCCTTTTCCTTCCCCATCTCTGTTCTGCTTAGAACGAAGGCAAGCATTCAGAGGGGTAGAGGCAAGTACCAGCTACTCCCTGCAATTCCCACTTCCTTGTGATAAGGCTGAGGCTTTCTACCATGGTAAGTCAAATTCATTCTGTCTAGTGTTTCAGTCTTAGTCTGTGGAGAAAAAAAAACTCCAATAGGCTACCCACAAAACTCCCTAGACAGTCCCTAGATGACTGAGCCACCAACAGAAAACTCAATCAAGGGTTGGCAGGAGTATGAAAAGGAAATTTTTATTTAAAAAGAAGATAAATGCTCTGGAAAATACCAGTTATAATTGAAAATTGTTCAGAAAATTCTGCAAAGGACTGTTGACTAAACTATTTCTATTCGATGCTTCTCAGCCTTTTAGCTAAGATCAAGTGTCAACCATTTCCATGTTTAACTAAGCTCTTCTTCTCCATACAAGGTAGTTTAGCTGTGAGCCCAGGTCTAGGAGCTGGTGTTACGGTTACAGAAGTGAGCCTGGAGAAGAGTAAGTTCTTTATTAAAGGAGGGGGCTTGTGGTCCCTATGAAACCTCTTAGAAGTTGGGGAGTGTCAGGAGACTTGCACATTTATAACACTGCCTAGCTCAAAGCAAGTGCGTAATAAATATCAGCTCTTTTATTATGTTTGTAGTTGTTTCTATACATTCTAGTGATTTAGAATGTCAAAAACTAAAATTGGCTTTTAAAAACTGGAGTTTAGCTAGGCACAGTGGCTCACACCTGAAATCCTAGGACTCTGGGAGGCCGAGGTGGGTGGATTGCCTGAGCTCCCAAGTTCAAGACCAGCCTGAGCAAGAGCGAGATCAAGCCTCTAAAAAATAACTGTGTGTACAGTTGCCTGTAGTCCCAGCTACTCAGAATACTGAGGCAAGAAAATTGCTTGAGCCCAAGAGTTTGAGGTTGCTGTGAGTTATGGTGCCATGGCACTCTACCCAGGGCGACAAAATGAAACTTTATCTCCAAAATAAATAAATAAATAAAAATAAAAACTGGAATTCAGTTATTTCAGGGGAATACCAACAACATCTCATAGCCTTATGTCATAGTTTTAGCAATAATTACTCTCTCCAGAATGGCAGATTCCATTACTTTCAGAAGATTCTCAAACACTTATTTATTCAAGAGGAATAATGATTAAGATAATACTATGGGCTTTGCTGTCACCTAGTGGAAATTTTGGTTATTATAACCTTCTGTCAATAACAAACTCATTCATTGTGAGCTATCAAACCAGTCACGTATCAGTAATTGCCAACTGAGTCCATCTGCTCACATTTCTACGGTTAATCATAACATCAAACCTCTGGTGACTTAGTCCATATCAGTGTGGGCACACATTTTTTTTTTTAAATCCAAAATAGAAAATCCAACGTAAGTTGCCTTGTCAGAAACCAGAGTCTGCAAAGAACAGTCTTGGCAACTGCCAGGTCTCCTGGTCACTGGAACTTTGTCAGCTCCTGAGAGCAGAGGGTCTGGCACATGGTAAGCCTTCGGTGTCACTGCTAGATAAATCTTTGTCACAATAATTGCAAACAGAAAACAGTAACAATAAACCCACACACAGCAAAACAAAAGGAAACAAAAAAAGCTACCTCATCACATTTCCCTTTTAAGAGAGTTTTCATGTATTATTTTATATTACATTTCTCTTTTAAAGGTGTTTTCATATAATGTTTTATAATATTCTCTGAATAACCTGTGAGATAGAGTCTCATTTTAAAGAAGAGGGAGTTGCAGCTGACAAAGGACAACATAGTTAGGAAGAAAAGGGAAGGAAGGAAGGGAGGGAGAGAGGGAGGGAGGGAGGGAGGGAGGGAGACTGTTTCAGAACCCTGTTTACCAAGCTCTTACGATTGGCTCAGTGGGAGCAATATTACAAAGAAGGTAACAGTTTGGTTTGTTGTTGAAAGAAGTCAAGACAGAAAGCAAGGAGGCCCTGAAGCTCAGGGGACCCTGGGCAGGGAGATGTGCTCTTTCCCTGCTCAGGACTAGTCCCAGTGCTATGCCCTCTATTTCCTCTGTGCTCTTGCCAATGTCGGTGTTGCCAAAATTCCTTTTTTTTTTATAGAGACAGAGTCTCAGTAGAGTGCCATGGCATCACACAATTCATAGCAACCTCCAACTCTTGGGCTTAGGCGATTCTCTTCCCTCAGCCTGCCAAGTAGCTGGCACTACAGGCACCCGCCACAATGCCCGGCTATTTTTCTGTTTTGCAGTTCAGCCAAGGCCGGGTTTGAACCTGCCACTTCGGTATATGGGGCCGGCGCCCTACTCGCTGAGCCACAGGCGCTGCCCCAGAATTCCTTTCTTCAGTAGCTCCTTGGTCTCAAGCATTCGAAGAATAAACCCATGGGCCACACATCAGTAGTAAGATAGGATTTATTATACAGAAAAAGCACCAGAGCTTCTGGCAGAGGGAAAGACCCAAATCGGGAAATCTCTTCAGGGGTCCTTTGTCTAGAGGTATATACAGTCTAGAGAGTTACATTTGGCCAGGACTTGGTAGGTGGAAAAACACTTTTTCAAAATGAATGAGTGCATTAATGAATGGATAAAATCCCTCCCGTAGGGGCTACGTGAATGAGCATATTTATGAATGGATACAGTCCCTTCCACTTGGGGCAAGGCAAATGTCAGGGCATTCCGTTCATGAAACTGCCCAGGCCTAGGAAACTGTGGTCCCTTGTCCAGCCAAGAATGGGGGAAACTGTATCCTAAGTATCCCCTTTTCCAAAGCTCTAAGCTCCCATATGCAAATCTCTTCCAGCCCTACTACTTTTCAAAGTAAACTGCAGCATTTATCTTTCAAGAACCTACACTTGTCAGAAGTGTTCTTATCACACTTCACATCCACAATTATGGCTTTGCCACCAATCTTACCCTCCTCTGGAAGATGCTCAGGTTGCCAAGGCCACCTACTACCAAATCCAGGTGACTTTTTAGGTGTCTGCTTTAGTCCTCAAGGCATTGCACACCATTGAACATGGTCTCCCTACTGAAGTTTATCCTTCCACAGCTCCTGAGATGTGACCGCCCTTGGTTCTCCCATCATTCACTCCTAGTCTCCTTTATAGGTACCACTCATATTCTTCAAGCTCTGCCCAGAAGAACTCTGCAGGGAGCAGCACCCTCTGACCCAGTTCCACGTCTGCGGCCTAGACTCCTCGCCTGAGCTCCTATCTCGTTGGACCTCCTGAGACCTTGCAAACACGTTGTGCCAAATTGTCTCCCTCACCTTCACGCAAATGTGTCTCTCCACCCACTGTGCAAGCCAGGAAACTAAGTGTCAACGGAAAAAAGCGATAGTGAAAAAATTAGTGGAAGACCCCTGGATAAAAGGGAGGATAACTTTTTAATGCCATCTAGTTGGAGAGAGAGACGCATCTGAAGATTTTCTTTTCTGTTTAATTTCAAATTAGTATGAGGGTACAATTCTTTAAGTTATATTGCTTTCAATTCCAAGGTAAGTTCAAGTTGTAGCTAAGCCTTTTACCCAAGGGGCGTGCTGAACAACCTTACTTGTGCACATTAGGTGACAGCCCACCAATCGCTCTCCCTCTTTCTCCCTCCCCACTCCCTCCTTTCCCCTCTCCCTGGCTAGACTATATTTGTTTTATTTTTCATGTAGGCGTGTAGTTGTTTATCTATTGGTTTCATATTAGTATTGAGGACATTGGGTATTTTTTTTTCCATTCTTGAGATACTTTACCAAAAAGAATGTGTTTCAACTCCATTCAGATAAACATACAAGATGTAAAGTCTCCATCTTTTCTTATGGCAGAGTAGTAGCCATGGTAGGTATTCCAGTTGGTTGATCCATTCATGGGTTGACAGGCGTTTGGGTTACTTCCATGACTTAGCAATTGTGAACTGAGCTGCAATAAACATTCTGGTGCAAATGTCTTTGTGGTAAAATGAGTTTTGTTCTTCTGGGTAGATGCCTAGTAATGGAATTGCTAGGATCCAATAGAAGGTCAACTTTGAGAATTCCCCATACTTCTTTCCATAAAGGTTGTATTAGTTTGCAATCCCGCCAGCAGTATAGAAGTGTTCCCTTCTTTCCACATCCATGCTAGCATCTGGAATTTGGGGACTTTTGATGTGGGCTAATCTCACTGGAATTAGGTGATATCTCAGAGTGGTTTTTTTGTTTGTTTATTTGTTTGCTTTTATTGTTGGGGATTCATTGAGGGTACAAGAACCATGTTACACTGGTTGCATTTGTTGGGTAAAGTCCCTCTTACAATCGTGTTTTGCCCTCCGAAAGGTGTGGCACACACTAAGACCCCAAGACCCCACCCCCCTCGCTCCTTCCCTCTCTCTGCTCTTCCTTTCCCCACCCCTCCCTCATTCTTTCTCTCTCTGCCCTCCCCTTCCCTCACCCCCACCGTGTCAATAATTGTCATTAATTGTCCTCATATCAAACTTGAGTACATGGGATTCATGCTTCTCCATTCTTGAGATGCTTTACTAAGAATAATGTGTTACACTCCTATCCGGGTTAATACAAAGACTGTAAAGTCTCCATTTTTTTAATGGTTGAATAGTATTCCATAGTGTACATATACCATAGCTTGTTAATCCATTCCTGGGTTGGTGGGCATTTAGGTTGTTTCCACATTTTGGCGATCGTAAATTGAGCTGTGATAAACACTCTAGTGCAAGTGTCCTTATGATACACGGATTTTTTCCCTTCTGAGTAGATGCCCAGTAATGGGATTGCAGGATCAAATGGGAGGTCCAGCTTGAGTTCTTTGAGAGTTCTCCATACTTCCTTCCAAAAAGGTTGTATCAGTTTGCAGTCCCACCAGCAGTGTTACACTGTATTTTTAAATATTTGTTGTATTTTTATTGTTGTCATCTTCTCTGAATATTTTCAATTCAGTTGGTTGAATGGGAGGATGCAGAAGCTGCGGGTGTGGAGAGCTGATCATAGAGCACGACCACGTGTCTCTTAACCACTGAGTTAGTTGCCTGAGATGGAGCAGTAGCAAAGCAAGGTATCTGCTGTCAGCTTCCGATCTGGGCAGGGGGATGGGGAAGTCATCGGGCAGAGCCCATGAAGTTGAAGCGTGCCATGGGAGAGCATAGGCAGGGCACCTAACTCTTTAGAAGTTTCGGAGGGTCAGGGAAGGATTGCTGGAGAAATCCCATCTAAGTGGAGACTGAGTCATTCAGGTGAAGGGGTAATGGGAAGAGGACAGAAGAGCAGTGCAGGCTAAGGGGACAACATGTGTGCAGTGAGACAGGCAAAAAGGGACAAGGAAGGTCCAGAGAACTGCAAGTGAGGCCACATGACTGAAGCTTGGAGCTGGGCAGGGACGGAGGCCAAAGCTGCGGGGGAAGCTGGGCTTGGACCTACAAGAGCTCTGCGTGTCAACTTGGAGACATTGTTTGGACTTTTTCATCATACGGGCAAGAAGGAGCCATTGAAGGTTTAAAATTAAGTGTGGGACACACCTCTTGGAAGTGGGATACTGTTAAGAAAGGGACTTCGCCCAGTAAACGCAAGCAGTATAACCTGGCTCATTGCCTCCTCAATAATTCCCCAACAATAAAATAA
This sequence comes from Arctocebus calabarensis, assembly GCA_963573935.1. Taxonomy (NCBI): domain Eukaryota; kingdom Metazoa; phylum Chordata; class Mammalia; order Primates; family Lorisidae; genus Arctocebus; species Arctocebus calabarensis. Next base: position 28,252 of record CAUYON010070285.1, on the reverse strand, counting down.
ATAAATAAATACAAGTAAGTGTGTGACATACCACATTTGTGCCTTAGATGTTGAGGGTCATTGGCTGCAGTGTGGAGAAAGGACCAGAGAAGGGCAGCAATGAAGACAAAGTCATTCTCGCCCCCCTGTCGAGCCAAGCATTCTAGAAACGCTACTTGCTGAAGAGGTGACGATCGGCTTGCGAGCTCTCAGCCCTGCTGCGTCTCCTCCGTCAGGGACACCTCCAGCCTCTGAGCAGTCACTCACCTCAGAATGGCAGTGAGTGTGATGGGACTGGTGTTAGATACCAGTTCCATCCTGAGCTTATGTGAACAAGCCCCAGCCTTCTAATAACAGCAAGGCTGTATCGGGCAGCGTGGGCCCGGCCTCTTCTCCAGGAGGCAGGGAGCATCTGGGCACTCCCAGAAAGAAATCAGCTGCATCGGGGGCTGGTGGGTGCCCCACTCTGGGCTTTGCTACCCCTCCCTACAAAATCTGACTGCAGGATCTGTGGGGTCTGTGCATCTCTCTACCTCTAAACCTTGGGGACAGGTGGGCCAATGGGGTCTCCTAAGGCAGCAATGGAGAGAGAGATGTTATAACCCTTGCTAGGCCAGGGCTGGGTGGGGAGTTACCAAACCATCACCACTGCAGGCAGGGAGCTGTGCTCTTCCCCAGGAGCTGGGCTGTGGGCCGAGCCAGGTGCAGCTGAGCAGGAGGGCTGCTCACGCTCCAGGAGCCAGGCCGGCAATTCCAGAAGGCAAAACTTCAGTGTATTCCAATTTTCCAAAATAGAAAGAATAAAACAAATCAGAGCAGATGTTCCAACATGTAATTATCAACTAATCAGTTTGGACTTTTTTTTAAAAAAGGGAAATTTCAAAATAGCTCCCAGATTTCTTCAACTATACCCCGGGTGGTGGCTGACTGGGTTGGAGGGGGTTATTGCAAAGGGCTGCAGGGGCCCAGGTGGTGGGGGAAGGGAGCGATGGGGAAGGACAGGTGCTTTTGCTGCTTCTGGGTTCAGCAATGCGGTAGCAATTCCAGGCTGCAGGTGCCAGGTTGAGACAGCTGGGCCTCAAGACAAGCCATTTCCCTCACTGAAAAGCTGTGAGCTGGGATGAGTCCGCTCCATACCTCACTCTGCCCCGGATCTCATCTCTGGCAGACACGTGAAATCGCTTGCGTGGAAGAACATAAGTTGACCACTATCCTCAAGCTTGAGGCCTTGGCCACCTCCCAATAACTGACTCTTTCCTGGTAAGCCAATAAGATGCAGAAAGAAACAGGACATGTTCTTGTATGGTCAGCATGTCCTTGAGCCCTGAGAGTCTTGGGTCCCTGAGTTCAGTCCTGGAATTGGTCCTAAAATCTCAAGATGCCAATTTTCTGTTGAGGTGCTGTTGGGACCTTTGCAGAATTCTCTGGCAGCTCACAATGAGAGAGAAGCAGCCGAGGAAGAGGAGGGCAGAGAAAAGGAGAAGAGGAAGAAGGGAGAGAGGTGAGGAAAGGGAGGAGAGGGGGAGAAAAGTCAGGGTGGGAGTCTCTGTAGGACTGGGACTCCATAGTGGAGTTTGTGTATTACGTATTTACCAAGGAGCGGCAAGATGTTAGACATTGTTCAGAAATGAACGCGTACTTTCTGCTGATGGAGGCATATACAAGTGGAGCTGGAGCTCTGCTAATGGGTTTCACCTTAAGCATGTTCAGTTTGCTGGAATAAGCACTCTATAGTCCCCAGAAACCTTTAGGAACAAAGTGTTATTAACACACACATAGATTTCGCAGCTCTCTGCAGTAGGTGCTAAATCCCAGGTTTCCTAACCCAGTAGGCAGCCTGTGGACCCTTCCTTATTGCTGCAATCTCGGTTCAATCTCATTCCCAGGTGAGGACGGGACTGGCCAGCCCTCCTAAGTGCCTGCTGTCTGGGAGCCGTTTCCAAAGACCCCGCAGGTGGCAAGATAGCACAATGTGGTGGGCTCCATTGTCAGGCTGCCTGGGGTCCAGCCCCTGCCTCATCCCTTGCTGGCTGGGCGTCTGCGGTAAGCTGTTTAACCTTTCCAGCCTCCATTCCCTCGTCTGTAAAATGTAGGTAATGACTGCACTTACTGCACGGGGTGGCTGTGAGGTTTGCAGGGGGTGATGCACATGAAAGGTTTGACACACGCTTAATAAAATCTGGCCCTTCTGAGCAGAGCATGCCTCCCGATGGCTTGTTTGTGCAGGGCTGGAAATAAACGTTGACCTGGCTGGGAAGAAATGGGAAATAGGCCGTGGAGCTGGGAATTCTTTTCCAGGAAGTTCTGTCCATCATAGGAAGTCCCTTGAAATTCCCTGCACAGCTGCCTTAACCTTTTGATGGGGTTACATCACCATAAACCCATTATAAGTTGAACATTTCATTAAGGTGAAAATGTCTACCATGTAGGCAGGGAGCACATGAGCAGTAGGGTGACAGGGAATCAGGAGTTCTCTTTGCTTCCGTAGGTCAGGGGCTTTGGCAACCAGAAGGAGAATGGTCCCTTTGCCTTATGATGAAATTAACTGTTAATTTGTTACTAAGAAGTGGCTTAGCAAAGTGGTTACAAATAATCACTAAATGTCTATCCCAGCTCTACCCTTTACTTACTGCGCAAACTCCTGCAATTCACTTGCCTCTTCGCTGCCTTTTCCTCAACTCTGAAATGCAGACAGTGATGCAACCTACCTCGCCAGTGGTTGTGAAGACGGGATGAGCGAGTCAATGCAAAGGGCAGCATTTCAGCAGCACTCAGCTCATGGCAAGCACTAAATGTGTTGTTATGAAGACATACCCGCCAGACCAAACCACAGGAATTCTGCGCGAGGCTCCCAGGGTGCAGATAAGAAAGCCAAGAGGTCCAGGTTCGAATCCTAACCTTTACGTCTGCATTCTGCAAGATTGAGCTTCCGTGTCTCGGTTTTTGTATATGTCAAATGAGGATTAAATTTGCAATTTCTAAAGGGTTTTTTCAAGCTCTGTATTAATAAGTCTATGAATATTTTAGAAGGAGACTGGGCACAAGAAACAAATGTTATGTATACTCAATGCTGGCTTTGTGGACCTGTTCCCATCCCGTAGATCTCACTCTTTATCTCCTTCTCCCTTCTGCCTTTCCTTGCACAGACTCTATAATCTCACTCCCACCCTGTCACACACACCTGCTTCTGTAATCTCTCTCCTTCTCTGTCACACTTGTACACGTATGTGTCTGTTTGCACACACACATGCATGTTACTTTTTTTCTTCTTCTAGGCTCATTCAATTTCTTCCCTTTCCGGCCCTGCCTCTGACTCATCACAGTTTCTCTGGATGGGCCTGGGCCAGGCGGAGGCAGGAAGGACCCGGCCTCTGCTCCATCGGTTACTTGTGAAGCCAAAGCGCCTGCGGGGGATTAGGCTTTATTAGATATATATGCACCGGCTTTCCATGGGCTCAGCGCTCCTTGGTGCATCAAGAACTATGTGGCTTTGATGAGTAGTCAGGGCACCGGAGAAAAATGAAAAAGGATTTTTTTTTACTTTTTTAATAAATGATAAAGAAGGAAGAGAAATTAATAAGCTGCAGAGCCCGCCCCTTCCTCGTGTCTTGCCTGGCACAGGGTCCAGTCCACCTGTGTGCCCCTCGGCGGGGCCGCCCGCTCCTGTGGCCTCTCTGCACAGGCCGGCCCACAACCCAGCTGGCCGGGAGGGCTGCTCCTTCGGCTTTAGATCTCCTCCGTCTCTCTCTCCTGCCGCTGTGTGTCTGTCTCCTGTGTTTCTGACATGTTTCTGGCCCTCTCCGCACCACCCTTCCCTCTCACCCTGCTCCCAGCCTGCACGGAGAGGCTCCAATTAAAGCAAGAATGGCAGTGTGGCTCCTGAGCTGACATCTCCGTCGCAGAAGAAGCTTTCTCAATTGACAGAAATCCTTGGCTTTCTTTCCGGCCTTGTTATGTGTGGGGTGGGAGGTGGGGGAGGAAAAAAACGACTGTAGCCCACGCACCCCTTCCCGTTTCCTCTCTCTCCCTCTGCCTCCCCAGCCCCTGCTCTCTCTCCCCCTGGACGGGGCAGCATGGCATTTGGACAGGCGGGATTTGCACTTCCTCGGTGTTTCCTGGCACCCTGCTCCTCGGTGCGGTGGAAACGCCTTCCCGAGTCGCATTTCAATTAGAGTTTGAAAGAAGTGGCAGAGGCACCTGGCCTGATCCTGGGAGCCCCTTCGCCCGCCTGCCGCCTGCTATTCGGAAATGTCAGGTTTTGTAGCGCGGTGTTTTCCAGCGCCGTTCACTAACGACTACATTTTGTGAACATTACCCTGGAAGGCTGGAGCTGAGCAGCCCTCCATCCTCCTGCACCCCCTAGAGCCCCGGCATCCTCCGCTGCGCCCCTTCCCAGAGACACAGCACTGGACTGGGGGCCAATGCCCCTGCCCCTGACCCCACAGCCCGGCTTCCAGCTGCCTCCCATGCAAAGCGGCCAAGGGGGAGTCCACGACCTGCTCCCCCACAGCCAGGCACCCCACCTCCACGCTCTTCCTCCTGAACGACCATGTTGCATCTTTTCGGTGGCGGAGACTAGACCCAAGGCATCGTCAGGCTCCCCCACTTGCTGCCTCCCGGAGCCAGCGGCCGTGTAGCCTCGATGCTACTGCCCGGGAGTGCCTTCAAGTTCACCTCTCTCCTGCCCACTTTCATATCATCTCTTCTGTCACTGCTGCTGTGGCCTCTGCCAGGCCTCCTGTGCCACTTCAAGCCATTATTCCCTCTACTTTGGGTTTTTTTATTTCAATCTAGGCTATTTCTCTTCTATCCTATCCTCAAGGACCTGCTATGGCTGCCTAGTCCTTAAAGATTGGAGACCAAACCCCTTTTCCTCCTCATTCCTCACTGTGTCACTGCGCCCACGTCAACCATCTCCCCAAAACTTCTGTGCTCTTTAACAGCCCCCCACTATCTCATGCTGTGCTCTCAGCCTGGAATCTCCTCCTCACCGCTTGTCTGCAAAAGGCACATTTAGATAGACTCAAATTTAAAAATCTAAAAGGTACTAGTGTATTTAATGAATATGCACTGTACGCCTACCGTAGGCCTGGCCCTGTGCTAGACCCGGCTCTCAAGTTGATAAGAATAGATCAAGGCAACTACCCTTGATCTGCTTACAGTCTAGAGGACTGGCAGACATGACATAAGGGAATCACGATCGTAATTTGATAACCCCATCATCATTTATTAAATGTCTATTCTACGGTAGGAGCTGCGACACATCCTGAAAAGCAGAAAAATGAGTAAGGTACAGCTTTGACCATTGAGGAGCTTCAATTCTAGCAGAAGAGACTGACAAGAGAAAGGAAATCAGAACTGGACGCGCTCTGGGGGTGCAGAGCAGGGGTGCAGAGTCGGGAGGCAGAGCAGGGGGTCAGAGCAGAGGTGCAGAGCAGGGGGGCAGCATGCAGCCTGGGGAGTCAGGAGAGGATGCCTAGGCTCAGTTACAGGTGATGAGCAGGGATGGCGAGATATGGGAAGGGCAGGGAAAGAGGACAGGAGGGAGGGGGCAGTGGGTGTGCGCAGGCCCAGCAGGGAGGGAGCTCAGAGAGAGTGGTGAGGGTGCAGACCTGGAGGGGCGGCCAGGTGTGGGCGTGAAGAGGTGAGAAGGGAGGCTGAGACCAGGCAGAGGCCGGAGCTAGAAGGCCGCAGTGAAGGAGCAGTGAGATGAAGCAGAACAGAGCGAGGTAGTCGGATGCATACTCTAGAACTTTCGCTCCACTGCTCACCTTCCTCCCTGTTCCTCCACTCACGGACTCATTCATTCGTGGAGCACCTACTGCATGCCCCGAGCCCTGCTAGACATTGTGGGGAGGAGGCGTTGGAGCTTGGGGTTCAGCTTAGAGGCTGCAACAGAATTCAGGAAAACAGTGTGCTGGGATAGAAGGAAGAGGAAGCAATGGAGGCATGTTCGAGAGCTTTCCACAGTGGAAACGACAGGCCACTGTGACAGCGTGTGTGGGGCTGCAGAGGGGTGTGAGAGCTGATAATAATAATTACAGTAGAACCTCTGTGAGTTGACCACCCAAAGGATGGGACTAACTGGTCAGCCAAGGCAGGTGGCCAACATAAGGAGTTTCTATTGTGTCCAGGTGGTGTGTGTTCAATCTACAGAAAATAGGTCAACGTAAAGAGGTGGTTGATGTGGGGAGGTGGTTGCCTATGGAGGTCCCGCTGTACTGACTTTATTTTTTATTATGTGCAAGGCATGATTTTAACTGCTTCCTATGTATTAATTTCTTCAATTCTCACAACTTTACAAGTTAGGCTCTATGATTATCTCCGTGTCTCTCATGAGGAATCTGGGGCACAGAGAGGTTGAGTGGCTTGCCCTAAGTCACACAGCTAATGAGAAGAAAGGCTAGGACTTAAACACGGCCAGAGAGAAAAAGAGACACGTTCCTAACAGCCTGGTTAGATGGGGAGGGGTAGAGGTGGGTGTGTCAGGTGGAAAGGAGTGGAAAGCACCAATTTTGACAATTTTAGAGAAATTCGAAGCCAAATGAGGAATCACAGAGCCTTTGGGGTGTGGAATGAAGCTGTGTATGATACTTCCCAAAGCCAAGACTTTCAACAATTTTGGGAAAGCAAACTGTGAAAGTAGAGGTAGGTTTGGGAGGCATCCTGTTCAGAGAGCCCGATATTTCCCTGGCTCCAAGGCTACCTAAAGCAGAAGGGCCCTTTTCTTCATCAGACTGGAACAAGCATGAGAAACGTTGTTTTGGATGATCATTTTAGTGTTCTTTCATTCCTTACCCTCCTCTTCTGATCAACTCCAGGGAAACCTCCCTTAAAGTTGTATTCCATCAGCATCCAGGGTGTGTCTTGTGTCACACTGACCAGGCGATGGCATATATGTTCTGGAAGTGTGTTGTGCACGTACGTAGTATATATCCAAGACGGCTGCACCATGTGCAGGTCCAGCGCCGATTTAAAGGCAGGGCCTCTCGCTGCAAAGTGACTATCAAGACAGCAACAGCAGGACCTTAAGTCCAGGACTGAGCCTCTGAACCCAGGGCACTGAGAGGCCACACCCCCGTGAAGCTGGGCCTGCCTGTATCACTGGCCCAATTATCCTCTACCTGTCTGTAAGGTCAAGGGTATGTTTTCTGCCCAAGAAGTAGTTAGGAGTACGAGAAAAGATGAATCCAATTTTGGACAAACAATACAGAAGGGAAGTGAACTTACATCAATGAGTATCTGCTGTGCCTAGTCCGAGGTGTGTTTTGTAGATGAGCAAATGAAGGCTATGTGAGTTGCCTAAGGTTAATTGTGGAAAGGACCCTAAGCTAGACCCCATGATGCTTCTGCCCCTCATCAAACCATTAAGTCCATTGAAATGCTCAGAAGGGCAGAAAGTTTGGGGTATAATCCAGGTCTTGATAAAGCCTCACTTGATCTTCTCTATGGAGCCTGCAGCATTTATAGGAATCAGAAAAACCAAAAATTAGAAATGACCTGGAGCTCTAAGAGGACAGATGGCAGAGGCTCTTAGGGGAAGGGGTTGAGTCAACTGTGCACTAAGCGCTTACTCTGTGCCTGGCCCTGTGCGGTGGGCCAGGAATAGACAGCATAGCCCAGGATAAAGTAAGACTCGGGAATGGGCGAAGGAAGTCTTTGCACATTTTCTTTGTCAATTGTGCAAACTACAAGCTTTTTATTTATTTATTTTTTTTTTTTGTGGAGACAGTCTCACTCTATCGCCCTCGGTAGAGTGCTGTGAAATCACAGCTCACAGCAACCTCCAGCTCTTGGGCTTAAGCGATTCTCTTGCCTTAGCCTCCCAAGTAGCTGGGACTACAGGCGCCCGCCACAGCGCCCGGCTAATTTTTGATGCAGTTCAGCCGGGGCCGGATTTGAACCCACAGCCCTCAGTATGTGAGGTCGGTGCCCTACTCGCTGAGCCGCAGGCGCCGCCCTTAATTTTTTTATATTAAATTTCTGAAATGTCTACAGTATAAAAATAGCCCCATCATAATGGCATCATGTGGATTTCTGCTTAGTAAAGCAGTGGTTCCCAATGTTTTTCTTCTTCCTAATGCTAAAAATACTTTGAAATCTCCCACATCAAAGTAGTTTTTCTCTGAGTATTGGTTCATCAAGGAGTCACATAATGACAAAAAAGCAATACTTTAAAATGTGTTTTATTCATCGCAACATTTGCAACATTGGACAGATAATTGGGCACATTATATATGAGAGATATTATCAGCAGAGCCCAGGGACTTCACTACGTGCACCTAGAGACACATTCACACCAACGTGTCCCACCCCACATGTCCACACGTACACAAATGCACATGCACAGGTGAGAAAGCCACTGGGCTGGTGCAAAGTGGCCCAGAGCTTGGAGCGTTGGTCTGAGCTGCAACTCACAGGTGTCACCAGATTATGAGCCTGTTCCAAGGGGGTGTGTGTTTGGAGATTCCTAAGCTTCTGTTTGCAAACCCAAGCTGGCCCAGGTCCACCCCAGGCATCTCAGGGATGTGGCAGAGAGAAGAGCTGTTTGATTTGCCAAGAAGAAGCTCAGAGCAGCTACCTGGAGAGTGACCCAGGCAAACAGATCCTGGCATGAGGGAGACGCCAAGGGTGGGTCTCGTGGCTGCTCCTGGGCGGAACGTGTGATTACACCTGTTTGATGATAACCACTGGGTGGCTGCGGCAGTTTTTCTGGTGCAATCACTCTTCCCGTAGCACGCTTCCCTGTGATTGAGGGCGGCAATTACAGTGGAGCGGGTCATAAATAACTATCAAGATGCCCCACCGTCCTGGGAGTTGGCATTAACAAGAAGGTGTTGAGGGGGCGGCCCTGACCCCCCAGAGCCCCAGCACGGCCTCTCCCCAGGGTGCAGCCAGGAGGCCAGGAGCTCAGCTATTTATAGTCAGTGGCTGATACCGCAGATGATTACCTTTCAGATCTCAAGTGCGAGGTTTCCTTCATGGAAATAGCACAGTACAGACTAATTGCAGGCTTCCTAGTGCATCTATTTTTTTCTTATTTCCTCTTCTCTTGCCACCTTCCTCACAACCCATTGCCAGCACCACCGCTATCCCCTTGTTTGCAAAGATCAGGAGCCCCACAGTGTTCAGGAAGGCAACGGCCTGGCCGAAGGGCTACCACCTCTCTCAACCTCCAGGAAAGGTGATTCTCTCCAGGGGACCAAAACCTACCGGACTAGGTTCAATTCCTGAATCTCTGAGGGTAGTTTCTTAGCTTTTCACCCAAACGTCGGCGTCGTTACAATGGAGCATCTCCACTCTTGACAGCACCTTGGAGGCCAACCCATCTGGTTTTCTAACTCAAATCTCTGCTGTTAAAGCCTCCATGTATCCTTTGATTGACAACTCCTGAAAAAAAAAAATGAATTTGCCACCTTTCCAGTGCCACCTGTTTCACATTTAAAATAATTCTGGCCAGATGTGGTGGCTCACACCTGTAATCCTAGTACTCAGGGAAGCTAATGCAAGTAGATTGCTTGAGCTCAGGCGTTCAAGACCAGCTGGAGCAAGAGCAAGACCCCCGTCTCTACTAAAAGTAGAAAAAATTAGCCAGGTGTTGTGGCAGGTGCCTGTAGTCCCAGCTACATGGGAGGCTGAGGCAGGAGGATTGCCTGAGCCTAGGAGTTTAAACTTTCTCTGAGCTAGGCCGACGCCACAGCACCCTAGCCTGGGGCAACAGAGACTCTGTCTCAAAAATAAATCAATAAAATAATTCTGATAATTCAAATTCTGACTCTTAAATATAATTCTTCTCTACAGATGCTATCCTACAACCTACCTGATGATGGCTGAGCTACGGCCAGGCCCCGCCTGGCTCTCAGCCTCTGCCGGCCTCCTCCTTCATCCCCAGCTGGGGCCACTTGATCACCTCTGGCTTCAATTCTGCTCCGGGGCACTAGGACTAATCTTGGCCTGGGGCAGGAAGGATTTAAGGAGCTCAAACTCAACTGTATCTGATTAAAAATCAATTTGCTCTCACAGCTAATCTGGATAATACAGCTCTTTGGTTGTGTTCCACTTAAACTGGCTGCTACTTATTTTTGTGTTAACGTGGCTGGCGTTTCTTTGAGGGTTTGCTGTGTGCCAGACACTGTGATGAGCGTGTTGTGGCTTATTTAATTCTACCAGCAATTCTTTCAGGTAGACGTTCCTATCCTCAGTTTACAGATGAGGAAACTGAAGCCTAGAGGAACATAGTGACTTTCCCAAGAACATGCAGGTAACAAGGGAAAGAGCTGAGAAAGAAGCCCAGACTAACCTCTCTCTGTGGCCTGACTGCCAGCCACTGCGATGTAACGCCCGCCAGCCTGGCCCTTCTTCGTGCCCTTAGTTTTGGTGTCTTGCTACCTGTCCTTGGCAATACATTTGTGTCCCTCTCAGTACCCCTAAGTATGGGATGAGCACTTGTCAGTCCCCAGTGCACAGACAAGAGTACTACCTGAATCCCAGCCCGGGGACAGAGCCCGGCCATCTGCTTAGAGGCTTCCTTGGCACTGCCTATCTGCCTGCCTAGCTCAATCCATCATGCATGCTTGGAGTTTTTCTCACCATTCTGTCCCCCAGCCTGGCTGTGGTATTTAGTATCTGCACATTTTTCATCTTTATGATTACAATGATGAAGCTTTCGGAGTCAAGGTCTCCTCCTCTTTTTTTTTTTTAACTCCCTGTTATCTGCAAAAGTAACTCAAGGTTATTTCTGTAGCTTGTCGGGGAAACCCCTGGGAATGGAACCAAGAAAGCACCTGTCCAATCACACCTCATCCAATGCCCTCCTCAGCAGCTGTGAGCCAGTGGTGTTCCTGAGACTCCCACGTCAAAGAGGAGCAAGGCAGAAATATGCTCTAAAGAGAAAGCATCTCTGGGGAATTTCCTAAGGGAGACATTTTCCAATTCCTTCAGCATCCCCCAGATTTGGTAACTAGCCTAAATTGCATGGAGCATGCCAAGATCTACTGTTGCCCTCCCCTGGAAGCCTTTACCCAGGAAGCTGTGATTTTTCATCTTCTGGCCACATCCCAGGGTCTAGAGCATTTTTTTTCCCAAGGACATGGCAACATGAAACTCTAAGTTAAGGAAGCAAGAAGGACCACATAGCTACACACTCAGGGGTTACTTTGCTGACCCCAATCTCAGCTGCTTCCTCTTCTTTACCTGGATTCTACTAAGTAGACAAAAAAGATTTCTGGCTCTGAGCAAACATTTTAAGGGGCTAATAAAAAGTGGCAATTCAAAGACGCTCACTACAAACAAAAGAAACAGCACCCAAACCCAAACAAAAAACAAAAGCCAGCCTCTGGGCACTGAGTGTGACAGCTTCGGGGGGACAGCAGCTCTCTCAGTGAATGGCAAGTTGATGTCCGACTGATCCTGCTTCTTGAGACTCTTGGTGGAAAGAGATTGTGTCTTCTTTTGTTCTTTTAAGACAAGGCTCCAGGTCTTAGGAGCTTGCTGGAAATGATGACATGGCTTCTTGAGTAAAGTTTACAATGAGGCACAACCATAGACCTTGGCAAACCCCAAAGCCAGTCTGTTAACCTTGAGGCCTCTTTCCAGGCTAGATCCTATATAGGTAGAAAACACAGGGAATGGAAGAGTCAGAAGTCATCCCTGATACTTTGTGAGTTTCCTTTGGTCATACTTAGGGGGTTGTTTAGGGGGGTCTGTGCTGACAACCTGACAGAGGAGTCTTAGACATAGCAGGCTGCAGGAAGGTGCATTATAGCCTTTTGAATACCGCAGAAATCACCCTTCTGTAGAGTTATCCATAAAGGGGGACTGTTATGGTCTATTTGTATCCCCCATGATTCATATTTCAAATTCGTAAGTTATATGTGGGAGCCTTGTCACGATATCCCAATGTGATGACATGAAGAGGTGAGATCTTTGAGAGGTGACTAGATTAGGAGGGCTGTGGATGAGAGTAGTGCCCTTATAAAAGAGACATTCTGCCTTTTAATGACACAATAGAAGGCAGCATTCATGAGGAAAAGGCCCCCACCAGACACCACCAGCACCTTGATCTTGGACTTCCCAGCCTCCAGAACCGTGAGAAATAAATAGCTGCTATTTATAACTTACCCAGTCTAGTGTGTTTTATTATAGCAGTCCAAACAGACTAATACAGGAACTAGAATGTACATCTTAAATAGGCCAACTAAGTCACCACGACGGACTGTGCTATTCGTAGCATCATTTTTTTTTTTTTCGGTCAGTAAATTTGGGTTGACACTTTTTCTTAGTCTCCTGTGTGGGCTGAAAAACATATTCTTCCTTTTTTTTTTGTCTTCTGTGAATATATAAAAAAAAAAAATTGGGAGCAGGCCCAGACTAGAATTAAAAAGGCAATTACTGAGCATGTAGCAAGGCAGCCATTGCAGAGCAATTGGTGAAGGTCAGCTGGCCCCTGCCTCCGTCTGTTACGGGAGGGAGAGCTCTGGACAGGCAGGGTGTTAAAGTATGTATCTGACTGTCCGTCAGATGTGCTGATCTGCAAGGAAGACCCTTGGGACCTGGAGGACCAGCTTCGTCATGTCCTCTCTGTGAACACATCAGCCCTGGATGTTCCTGTGTCCTTAGAAGGTTCCTGATTCTCTGGATCTTTTTGTTTTTTCATGACTTATTTTAATTTCCAGGATAAATGTTGGGTACACCCATCTCAACTTTAGATAAGAGCAAATTTATTTACTTAAACTTGATGAAAGATATCAAACAAGAAGAAGAAATAAGATCCCACCCATCATGCCATCTTGCATTTGGAGATACAGACGGACACATCAGGTTTACAATTAGGAAGTAGACCCAAATTTTAAAAGTCTGCCCAGTTCAATGATTCCCTCAGCAACTACAAATGTGCTCTTCTTGTCTAGGAAGAAAGTCTGAAGTAGACCCCAGGGAGCATAGAACCAGATTAGGCCAGTCAATTATGTTATTCTGTTCTCCTGGCCTGTGATGGGCTCCAGGAGGGCCTTATGGGCCAAACCAGGCCAAATCAGTGACTTTCCTTAGGATGTTTCAAACTTAAGTTGGAAAGAAGACTTTTCCTCCTCTCTTGCATTGCTAAGATGGAATTCAAAGCTATCTGTGGTTGCATTTCCTTCAAATGGAAAGATTCTTTAATGAAAACTACAGATGGAACTAGACAAAGTTGGAAGACTAAGAAATACAGAATGAGAGAAAGCCCAGAGTATCAGAGAAAGACAGGAAAGCTCCAAAAAGTCTTGCCCCTAAGGTCAGTCCTGCTCTTACAAAAACTGGGCTGTTTATTGGGCTAATGAATTTACTTTTATTCCTGGATCATCCTCTTCAACTGACTTCTAAATTTTGGCAGTCTCAAAGTACAGTCCCAAATCATTTTCTTGACTTTATCTATTTACTGTCTTGGTGATCTCATCTAGTCTCATGGCTTCAAGTACCATTCATGCTAATGACTTGTAAATGGATAACTCTTCCTTCCCTCCCTTCCTTCCTTCCTTCCTTCCTTCCTTCCTTCCTTCCTTCCTTCCTTCCCTCTGACCCATGTATCTGGCTGCCTGTTCAACAATGGCTCTTGGTTGTCGGTTAGTCATTTTGATCTAACATGTTCAACACAACACTCACCCCATGCCCCAAATCTCCAACCCCCAGCAAGTCTTCTCGACATCAGTACATGGCACCATTAATCACATTTTTCATAGGTTTAAGCCAGCAACCTAAGCATTATCCCTCACTCCTTCCTATCCTATACTCCCAACACCCAATCCATCACCAATCCCGCTGGTTCTACCTCTGAAATCTCCCATCAGCCAACTTCGTTGCATCGTCTCGATTCCTATTCTGGTCGGCCACGGCAGCTTCCTAGCTGGTTTCCTTGTTTTTACTCTTGACTACCTATAATACATTCTCCATCTCCAAGCAACACATAGAACACTCTTCTTAGAATTTGAATGAGCTATTGTCACTCCTGTGCTTAATTTCCTACAATTTCTTTCACAATAATTAATAAAAATCAGACTTCTTATCGTGGTCCACAGACTGTATGATCTGGCCTTTGTCCATTTCTCTAACTCATCCTCTTCCTTAATTAAGTCTTCTTTCCTTGAAACTGTCAAATTTGTTCTCTGCCTTAAGGTCTTTGCATTTGCTCATCTCGGCCCAGAATGTTTGCATGACTCATTCTTTTTCATCATTGGAATGCCCCAGAGAAAACTTCTCTATCCCCAAATCTAAGTTATCTCTGATTCCTTAGTAATACTCTCTCCACTGTGTTATTTAAGTATCTTATCACAGTCAGATATTCTCTTCTTATTCATTCTTTGTATTAATATTTTGTCTATCTACTAGAATGTAAGCACCATAAAATAAGGGGAAGGAAGGAAGGGAGGAAGGAAGGAAGGAAGGAAGGAAGGAAGGAAGGAAGGAAGGAAGGAAGGAAGGAAGGAAGGAAGGAAGGGAGGGAGGAAGGGAGGGAGGGAAGGAGGAAGGGAGGGAGGGAGGGAGGGAGGGAAGGAAGGAAGAGGGAAGAAGGGAGGGGAGAGAGAAAGAAAAGAGGGAAGGAGAAGAAAGAGAGGGAGGGAAGGTCGGGTAAAAAGAGAAAGAAAGAGAGAGGGAGAAAGAGAAAGGAAAAGAAGGCTCTCAGCCTTGTCCTTCCCCACCCCTGTGCCCTCTCAGTGTCTGTGCATGTCCCCTCTGGCTGCTGATGCCTCTGCTACAGTCCTGGAACTCTGAGGCTTGCCTCACTTTCTTGTTGCTGTTTACTTGGCTGTGTCCCCTGGGATCCTCCTCTGCCTCTGAGCCTGGAAGAATGATTATAAGTAGGCACTGCCCAGAATATACGGGCTACTCTCCTTCCCACCCAGTGAACCCCCTCACTGGGCTGACCCCCACTCCATCCTGGTTTGGAATCTCAGTGTTTCCCCCTTGGGCTCATCTGCCCTCCAGATGTCCCCTGGTTTATAACGGCCACACTCCATCACCATCTCACTTGTCTGTGGACCTGACTCCTCAGGCCACGCCATCCTCTGATACATTTGAAGAAATTCTTATTTTGCTTAACTCTTCTTCACACTGTAACTCCGCCAGCATTTTTGCCAACCTCATCTTTTCCCAGCGGTCTTAACTGATGCAGCCAATTTCCTTTTTTTTTGCTCCATTCCCTCTCATCTTCTTCATTTCTAGGACAGATGTTCCCTTCTCTTCTTATTAATTATCGCAAATACCCAAATAAAGCCCAAATTTAGATCAACGTATTTTCTCCTCTCTATCAATAGGAATTAAAGAACTGTTATCTATTCCTTCCCGTTACTAAGAAAATCCTTCTTAGAAAAATAAAAATAAAAACATTGAAATTACCCACTTATTTAATTACTAGGCACTTGCTTTTAGAAGCCACATTTTCACTGCTGAGAAGATTCTGATTTGGCAACAAAAGGCAAAAGCTATTTCTAGTGAGAGCGGCAAGGAGTCAGCGCTCGCAATGCGACAGCGTGAAGGAAGCATGTGGCGCTGCTTCAATGGCTTCTACCTGGGAGGGAGGTGGAAACACAGGCCTGGGAAGGTATAGACACAAGGAGGTGAAGAGAGTCAAGGCAGGAAGATCAAGGGACCAGACAAAATGTTAGAAAAGGACGGAGCCAAACAAAGAGACTTCTATACAGGGACAACCAGGAGAACCAAGGAAGAGACACAGTTTGTTAACCATGGAAAGTAGCGAAGGCAGAAAGAGAGGCCCCGAGAGAGAAGTAGATGGAGGAGCTAAGACAAGGTCATTATCAGCTGGTCAGATTTCCCCAGGAACAATGGCTGCAAATCAGAAGTCATCATCCCCTGATGGTAATGGCAAATGTTAGGGTTTATATGTTGCCATTTGTCATTAAGAGTCTCAGAGACAGGCCCGGTACCTGTGGCTCAACGGGCTAAGGCACCAGCCACATACACCTGAGCTGGCGGGTTCGAATCCAGCCCAGGCCCTCCAAACAACAATGACGGCTGCAACCAAAAAATGGCCAGGTGTTGTGGCGGGCACCTGTAGTCCCAGCTACTTGGAAGGCGGAGGCAAGAGCCCAGGAATTGGAGGTTGCGGTGAGCTGTGATGCCACAGCACTCTATCCAGAGTGACAGCTTGAGGCTCTGTCTCAAAAAAAAAAGTCTCAGAGACGAATACGCAGGATTTGAGTACTGCTTGATACCTTCCTAATGAAATAGGTTTTTTACTGAAATAGGAATGTACATTGGACCAGTACTCTCTTTTAGTGATAAATAAATATGAATAAGGTAAGCAGAAGCAAGACGTGAAAGAAATGGAAAGAGCTAGTCACAATCACAATCTTACAGCCAGTTTTAATTCCATTTTGATTCTTGCTTTGTGTAACCACAGCTTCTACACAGATAGCTAGATGAAATATTGACTTTTTCAGACATTTAAGAGCAGACCTTGGACTTGGCCTGGAAGCAATTACTTTAAGTGACCTGTCTAGTTCTGATATTAGCTACTCAAGGCTGTGGGCCTCCAAACTCCACATGGAACTTGATTGCTTAATTGGCTTGTTACTGCCAGCCTCTGCCTGCAGACTGCTTGCTACATGCGGGCAGGGACCAGGAGCATGTGCTCATCCTTGCAATCCCAGGGAGCAGCCTGAAGCCTGGCACAAATTAGGTTCTTACAGGATATTTGTTAGAAAAGTAAATCAACAGAAGTTGTCAGCATGAAAATCTTTAATCACAGCACTATAATATGAGCGTTATTCACCAGTGTTCGTGGATACTATCTAATGAAGTTGCTGGAATGAAATGTCTTCCCTGTCTTCTGGCTCACTTGAAAGTTTCATGGGATCCATTTAGCTCTGGCATGGCAAATAGATTTCATCTCAAGAGCAAACTCTGGTTAATAGATGGTGGCTGGCAGGAAAGCTCTGCTGAGAAGAGATATGTTGAAAATGAGAGCGTGTTGGGCGGCGGGGAAGGACGCCGAGTCTGTCGAGCTCCGTATGCCTTAGATACGGAGGGAGGCGTGGCAAGATGCCTGCTGTGAACTAGCTGAGGACCTTGAGTCCAGGCAGAAGCCACCACACTAACCCTCACTTAAGCATCTCCTCGAGAAGTCTGTCCTCTTCTGAGGGCCCAGAAAGAGAGTAAATTAGGTGTGCTGTCAGCTAAAACAGGCAAGGCAGGCCACCTCCTGGTTCCCACTGAACTCTAGTTTCACCTTGCTAATTTCATGCCGGTTTATTTCAAGAGCAGTCCCAGAAGGCAAAGAAGAAGGGACAATAAGTTTTGTTCATTGCCATTAACATTAATGTAATGTCTACTCTGTGCAAGGCCCTTGGGATACAGTGATTAATGTGACATCATCCAGCTCTCCTGGAACTCCCAGCCTAGGAGAGAGATCAGTCACATCAAGTATCATTTTCATACACTGAGTCGTGCGAGACTAAACGCCAGTCTCCTACATAAAACCTTTCTGTGACCCATTGCTTCCTGCCTAAAGGTCAAATTTCCTACTGTGTCACACAAATCCCTGTTCACTTAGATTCTATTTACCTCTGCAACTTTCTCTGCGCTTCACCTGCACTGAATTGTTTTCCATTTTTCACATCCAATCACATGCTGGTCCCCACCAGATTCTCACTCTACTATTCTATCCATCTAGAACACTCTTTTCTCCCTTCTCACCCCCTGCCCTGCCATCCTTCCTCACCTGCTCTGAGATAGCTTTCCTCTGGGAAGTTTTCTCTGACCTGGCTTATCCAAGGTCATGGGCTCTGTGTTACATTCCTGTGTCACACTGTCTTTGCTCACCCGACCGTGTATCACACTGTATTGGAATTGGCTAGTTACATGTCTGGTCTGCCTGCAGACTGCTCGCTCTATGAGGGCAGGGACCAGGTTCATCCCTGAAACCCCAGCAAGCAGCAGAAAGCCTGGCACAAATTAGGTTCCTCTGGGGTATTTGTTGGAAAAGTCAATTCATGAAAGTTTTATACAGGTAGGTGACTCACTAGGCCTTCAGTTTAGTGTTGGATATTGGACACAGAAAAGGGTCCCAAGAGAGTTTTTGGATCTCAAGGGAGAGAGCTAACCAGTTCTTCATCTCAATTGCATCACTCAGACTATCACTCTAAGGCCTTCTCTGATCCCTATTTTTACCTTCTAAGCTCCATAAACCTCATCTGTACTAAAAAGGATACATAAAACTTTATCCTTCCCGTAAATATTTGAAATTAAAACTTCATCTGGCAGGTAAAATTCTGCAAAGACCGAGTAAATAAAGAATAACAATCATTGAGACATGGACAAAGCTTTCGAATTTTCAAAAAGCTTTGGTGTTATTTTTATTTACTTCGAACAATAATCTCAAGCTTGGAAAGCTTAATGGCCTGGCCAAGGACAGATTGAAAGGACAGAGCCAGGAATCAAAGATGGTGGATTTTTAAAATCCTTACCCTGTGCCTTTCTCCCATGATGTCATCACTCCTAGGAAGACTCCTAGGTGCTGAACAGAAGTGAGAGAGAGAGAGAGAGATTGATTTTGGGATAGGGTATATCTACCTGGTACCATTACAATCATTCCATATGGGCAACTTCCTCTCCTGGGCAGAAGATATAGCACTGACCATCTTGAAAACTCATTAATGAGCTCCAACCTGGGTTGGATGCTAAGCTGGCCGAGTGGATTCTGGGGCTGGCGTTGCAGCCCTAAAACCCTAAGGTGAGCAGAAGATATGGGCACGGATGTTGTGGTCAGAGCTAGAACAGTTTGCAAGCCAGGGCCCATCCTAACTGGGAAAGAATGATGTCACTGAATGCCAGTGGATAGTGGATGTGAACTCATGTCCTGGCAGGGTGGGGTCCAACGTTAATGCTGTCATTGGAATGCCAAAGCCAGGATGAGGACAGGGAGCGAAAGATGGATAAAGACTGAGTCCAAAGTTGGAAGGTGGGTATCATTTGAATCTAAAACGCACAGGAGACAAGGGCCTGAGAGTTCAGAGGGACCACAAGGAACACAAAGGCCCAGTGAAGTTGTACAGGCAGGATGCTACGGTATTAGGATTCTATGGGAAGGCTTAAACCCCAGAACCCAGAAAAAGCTTTGCTTTGAGCTAAGCCTCAGACAGCTGACTGAGAAACCAATGGAAGGATTGGGAAGCTGAATATGGAAGCGGGGACAGCCATCCCGCACATAAATAAATCCCATTCCTAAAATTCCTGCTCTTTTCTGACATTCGCCTGCAATGCTAGATCCAGCCTTCTTCCGCTTTCTGCCTCCTCTCATTTGCAAATCAGGAAGGTTCCCTCTCCTCCCTTCAGCTCCCGAGATTGGCAACACACAAGAGCTTGCTATTTTTCTGTCACTCAGCCTTTGCCTACCTCGGGGTGAAACTGCCATTGATTACAGACCTACTAAATTAAAGCTTCAGGACACTTAAGTGAGCAATTATTATCAGCCACAAAATGCTGGAAATTGTTTATTAGGCCTTGTCTTGTTGTTTACTCTGCCGGCTTCCTGTGGCGCCTCCTCGGAACGGCTCTGTGAGTGGGAAGGATGGGTTGATTGCCTTCCCGAGTCATCGCAGCTGAGAAGGATTTACACTTCAGGATTCAGGGGGTCAACTCATCCATCCCCCTGCCCTAAGGCAGACTTTAATTACGTTAATTAAGAAGGCAGAAGAGTTGTGAAGAATAGAAGATAGAGATTTTCTAATTTAATGTTTCCCCATGAATGGGAATTCCCTCTACTAGGGTGGGAACATTTGGAGGTCAAATCCATCGTGGCAGTGGTAGCTGCACGGAGAACAGATTGCTTATATAGCACGACTTTTTGTCTGGTCCCTGTAGCCAAACTTGTGCGTTTCGTTGATCCATGCTCATTTCTCAGGCCTGGTTCTCTAGCTCGGCTTCTGCCATAGCTCCCTAATAAAGACAAGACAGTCTGTTGGTTTCTATTGCTTCCTGCCCTGTGTGGGACGTGCTCGTTGACACTGGATATACCGAGTGCTCAAGAAACGCTGCAAGATGGTCTGGAAGGGGAGCGTCACCTAATCCAGCAGGGGTGGCCTCAGTGCCCCCAGAGGTCACACTCCGGTGAATATTGAAGGATATTATTGCAAGATGCCTAAGGGGGGAAGGTCATTTATTGGAGAATGGGCAAGAAAGGCGAAAGCCAGAAATTGAAAGCGAATGTGGTGTGATGAAGCCTCCGTGAGATTTCAGGACTCAGGCTTCCCAGGAGAGTGGCTGGAAAAGGGGACAGACGGTGGGAACATAGCTCTGATTATGATGGGGAGCCGGTGGGAGAGACTGAGCAGGACGTGTAACAGGAGACTTGTGCCGTCTCTGGCGGAAGTGTGGAGCAGCAGGAGGAGGAGTTGAGGCAGGAGGTGGGCGGGTGTCTCAGAGCAGCAGCAATCTGAGGAGCAAAGGCCAGGCGCAGGCGTGGACCCAGAGCAGAAGGTGGGTGAAGTGGGATTCAGGCAAAGGTAAAGAAACCAGCTGGCTCCGACTGAAATCGACAGACACAAAGAAGCGGGCGGCGGGTAGATGGAATCGTGATCGGAATTGGCATGGGTGCCCTGCAGAGGAATATAGGGCCCTGGAAGGACAGAGAGATGACACGCTGGGCTGAATGAAATGCCCTTAACAGAACCTTCTTCTCTCCCACCGGGTCCACATACACAAGCCTTGAAATCCTTCAGCTCTGTCTTTGACATTTCCCTATCTCCACCCTCCTTCCATCCGCATTTCCCCAACTTCTCTGCTCAGAGCCATTTAAGTAACCTCCAATTTACTCTGCAGTTTACCACCCAGCTCCTGTGTTCCGCTCTTCCCGAAGCTTCTCGACCCTTCAGCCCAGGTGAAACCATAAGACTTCGCAGCGGGGCGATGCCTGTGGCTCAGTAAGTAGAGTATGGGCCCATATACCAAGGGTGGTGGGTTGGAACCCAGCCCCAGCCAAACTGCGACAACAAAAAAAATAGCCAGGCTTTGTGGCAGGTGCCTGTAGTCCCAGCTACTGGGGAGGCTGAGGCAAGAGAATCATCTAAGCCCAAGAGCTGGAGGTTGCTGTGAGCTGTGATGCCATAGCACTCTATCAAGGGCGACAGAATAAGACTCTGTCTCTAAAGAAAAAGACTTCCCGGCAGCTCCTGACAACTCCTCTTTCTCTTTCTGGATTTTCTATCATGACTACAGTCAGTGCCAGACAATAAACAGTTTACTAAACATACTGCCTTGTTGTTTCTTATCGAAGAAAACAACAAATATTTAAGCTGTAGGCAAAGACCTTATCTTATATGTTTTTTGAATAGCCTGTGAAATTTAGCACAGGGAGAAAAGTAAAGCTAGTAACTCAGAAAATACGGTAGACTATGTCATCTGTATTTACAATACTATTAAGGAGCTCTATCCAGGGTGCCACGAATCACGGCAGACTGGAGCCATGAGGTACCGTCAAGCAGGGATTTGAGGAAAGGTTGAAGTTGGGGATGTTTTGAGAATTCTAAGAGAAACATGTGGGTTGTGTTATTTAGAGAGCTGTCATGTGGCGGAGGAATTTAGACTTGTTCTGTCCTACTAAGGTATAAAACCAGGTAAAATAGGTTAAGAAAATATAAGGAGAAGGTTTTTAGCTCAGAAGCTTTGTCAGAGTCAGAATCGTCCAAAGATGGAACAGGGTGTCCTAAGAGGTTGTGAGCTCCTATCTGCTGCAGACATCCAACCGGAAGCTTCGGACCGATAGTGGGGGGAGGGGAGAGCGGGGAATGCAGGACACTGGTTGACATCCTGGACTTAGTTTCCTAAGCTGTAAAATGTGGATAACAATATTTACTTGGCAGACTTGATGTAAGGATTAAATGAGACAGCGTATGTAAAATGCTTGGCAGAGTCAATTAATGGTAGATCTTATTATTTTGAAATAATTAATAAGGATATTTACACAGCACATGGAAGAGACTTCAAATTAGATATCTGAAGTCTTTCCCAAACCAAATGTCTACACTGTAAGGTGACAAGCACTTGCTGGAAAACGTGGTTTTATAGAGACATCATGGTGAACGGTTATCTGTGGACGACTGGAATCTCCTGGCTTCCTCTTCCCTCGTAAATTACAGTGACCATTTTGGCCCCAGGGCGGTAGAAAGGGAAGAATCACCAGAAAGGTACTGAATCTAGAAGAGCTGATATGTAGTGGGAACAGAGAGTTATTTAAAAATAAATACCAGAAAGATGTTAGCAATTGAGGTTACCAAATACGATTTTAAAAACCTAAAGTTGGGAAGAGATAAGGGGTCAGAATCCATGATTTTAAAAACCTAAAGTTGGGAAGAGATAAGGGGTCAGAATCCAGACTGGTGAGACCCAGATTAAAGGGCATCTAGAAATGAGGGTCTGCAGAGGTTGAAAGGGATAAAGCCGGCAGATGGATCTGGGGGAGGGAGTCAGCAGCGACCGTTATAATAAAAATTTCAGAATGAGGCAAGAGCTGCTTCGCCCAGGACCAAATGACATATTTCCTGGTAAATTGGGGCGGTGGATACCCCTCTTTAAATCTTCTGATGGCACACCCAGGGAACGCGGCCCATGGGACTTTAGAAGGGCATGATACCCCAATACTCGCCCTGCATGTGAGCTGCTGAGGCATCTAGGTTCCCGCGGCCTCGCCCCTCATCCCGGGCTGCTGGACCCCAGGGCAGATTCCCCCTTCCAGCACCGCCCCTTTGGCTCACCCTTGGCAGCAACTGCAGTTTCCTTCCTGTTTCTGGCTTTACTCTCACCCTACCTTATCCACTCGCGCATTCAGTTCAGCTTGGGTGCTTCCTCCCTCCAGTTGACCTTGACTCGACCTCAGATGTTGCTTCTCCACTCTCCTATCAACACTGACCTCTTGGAAGGGCATGAGCTGCTACACACTGAATCTTTTAACTGCTGTCCCAGGCGCAGAGTGCTATGGGGCCCTGTGATGAGGCAGGAAGCAGCACCCAGGGGAGTCAGAAAAGAAAAAGTCAGACAACACAGCTGGCACCCCTAAGTCCCTGGGTATTCTGCAATACTTATGGCAGCCTCCCCGGAGGGGTCTTATTTCAGCAAGAAGACTAGTTTGGGAATATTCAGAACTTGGACCGTTCTCTCCCACCACCACAAACAGCAAAGCATTTGGATGGGTCTCCAAGAATACAGGGAAGGAGCGCTGTTAATAGCCCAGGGTTCAATTTCCCCCTTCTCTCACCTTCCTGTTTTTTAAGAAATCATTCTGTTGTCAACTCTGCTGAGGGTTAGCCGTGTTTGACTGAAGCAGTAATTTGACAAGAGGTGTCTTGACTGTCATTCAAATTGTGGAATAGAGCTCTTAGCATATACACGGTTTGTTCTCTCTGCCACCTCCATCTCCTCTTTGTGAAACTCTGTCTTCCCCTTGGAGATACGCCTCCTTGAAGATTAAAAAGAAAAAAAAAAAAACAACTCGCATAATCCTGAGGGTCAGGAGGGCATGTGCTGAATCTACAATGAGTCAGGGAGTTCCTCAGGTTCAAGACGAGCCTCAGCCCCAGAGGGGGCTCCCCAGGGACAGGGCTGCAAAATTGCAACAGGCAGTTTGGGTGCTGCAGGCAAAGCCTTCATAGATCAACCCCAGTGAGTTAATTCCTCATGGAGAATGATGAATGAAAGGCTTCATGACTTGCCATGAGGCTGGGCTTGGTAAGGGACCAAGATGGCTAAAATGTCTGCCTGACTTGTCCCATTGGCTGGGTGCAGATTATCAAAACCGGGGAAGACTCCTGTGTGCATTGCTGTCCCCGACTGCTGCTCTGGCCACCAGAGACTCCAGATCAACATGTTGAATTCCAGACATGCGGGGAAATTGTGGCCAGACAATAATCTGAATTTTATAATGCTAAAGCTTAGGGATTAGGAGTATGAATTTTAGAATCAGAGACACCAGGAATTCTAGCTTGTAACCTTGGACAAGGCCTATAACTTCTCCATCTATAAAATGGGGAGGATCATACCTACCTTAGAGTACTCAATAAATGAGAGCTGTTATCAGGAGAGCATCAAGCATTTTCCCAAAGGCACCTCTGGTTCCCTACAGGCTGGGGGGTGGAGGAACAACTCCATGGTCTGGTATTAAGTACTAGGCCATGGGAGAGAGGAAGAAGAAATGGAAAGGAATGTGTCTACTTCCCCTTCTTTGGAATTATAATACCGCCTTGGGTCTCAGCCTCCTTGCTGCGTGGCTCAGCCCTGTTGGCCTTCCACTCCTGAGTCACTGTAAGCACAAAAGTCCCCTGGCAGGGAAGCAGAAGAGCTTGTGCATACCTGGCTCAGAGACATCCTTGGGTTCATTATTGGAATTCACTGCATGGTTTTCCCTAAATATATTCATCAGCAAACACTGGAAAGCAGCAGTGTGCCAGGCACCCCTGAGCAGAGGGCTACGAAGATGAACAAGATGAGTGCCCTACCTAAAGTATGGGATGGAAATTGAGGAGTAAATGAACACTAGCAAGGAGCTGCTGTTTGGAGGTAGGTAAAGGGAGTGTGTCACGGGGGAAAGGAGAGGGCTACCTCAAGAAGCCAACCCTTTGGGGCTTGAAGCCTTCACCAGCCAACTAAGTCTCTTTTCCTATCCCACTGCCCCATTATATGGTCCACCTTAGTATTTATTTATTTATTTATTTTTTTATTTTTGAGACAGAGCCTCAAGCTGTCACCCTGGATAGAGTGCTGTGGCATCACAGCTCACAGCAGCCTCCAATTCCTGGGCTCAAGTGAGTCTCCTGCCTCCACCTCCCAAGTAGCTGAGACTACAGGCGCCCGCCACAATGCCCAGCCATTTTTTGGTTGCAGCTGTCATTGTTGTTTGGCAAGCCTGGGCTGGATTCGAACCTGCCAGCTCAGGTGTATGTGGCTGGCGCCTTAGCCACTGTGCTACAGGCGCTGAGCCTATAATATATTGTTATTAATGACAGTCACCATGATGTACAATAAGTGTTTTGAACTTATTTCTTCTGTCTGTCAAGTTAATATTTTGTTTGTTGACCCAAACTTGATTAATGGATTAATTGATGTAGCTTAGAAGAAAATGTTTCATACTGACAATGATTGAGAAGGTTTGCTGTGTCCATCCAGCATGTTTTGAAGACCAACTACTTGCTAGGTACTCTACAAGGAACTGAAGCTGTAAAGGTAGAAATTCCCTGTCCCCCAAAAGTGGACAAGCCAAGGAAGAGACAGGCAAGAAAAGTTCTAATTTGAGAAAACAAGTAGTTTAAGAAAACCCCCCAGCATGTGCTATGCAAGGAAGGGTGATGGGGAGCTCCATCTAAGGAAGCTCAGGCCAAGCTTCACAGGGAAAATGACATTGGACCTGAACCAGAGGCCTCCTTCCCAAAGCCAGGCATAAAAGAAGAACAGAGTCTGAGAGACGTGAGAGCAGCTCACAATAGTCTTAGGATCCAGTGGGCCAATGTGTCCAAAATATAACATTGTCTTCAAAATATAAAGTTGGAAATTCAAAAATCCTCATTTAGAGCTTCAGAACACAGTGCTTCTAAGCACAGAGATAGTGGTGATCCTTCTTGCTAGGAATAACAACAGGGTTTTCTTTGGAGGCCCTCTCCCCAGAAATGCTGTTTGGCTGCTGTGCTGGGGTCGAGGTACATGCCCTTCCTCCAACAGTGTCTGTGACAGTTGAGCCCACCCTGAGCCTTGGGTTCCACTTGGCTCCTCAGACCAAGCCTGCCTGTAAGCAACTGAAATTTCTCAGCCTTCCCGGGGCCGATCCTCCTCTCCACCCTCCCATTAACTGCAACCAATGAGTTCTGCTCTGTCAGGCTTTTCTTTGTCCTTCTCCTCCTGGCCACATTGAAAGGCTCCCGCTGGGAGCAGCAGCTCTATTGGTGCAATTGATGCTCCCTGGGTAGGGGTATTGTACCAGGCTCCCCCCATGCCCGACCCCCAAGGCCTTGATCATTATTTGAGATCCTGGCCGGTCCTGAGGCTGGCCATGTCTTCCCAAACCAGGGGAGGCTGCAGATCCCCCAGGGGGTGCTACAGGGGAAATGTAGAAAGCAGAAAGGTGCAAAGTCCTAAGGAAAAGCAATCCCAGGCAGAGAGTGAAAAATGTTCAGTACCTGAGGGTGTGGGGCACAGAATTGGGGAGAAGTTAGAGAAAGGAGACAGACCTCGTCTATTTCACTGACTTTTGGAATTTTTCGAAAGAATAGCATCCAGATAGAAAGAGAGATGATAGGCAGATAATAGCATCTGTACTTCCCCAGTTAAACTTATTTTGCCGGTGGATTTTTAGAAAGGACTTGGGGCTTCTCAGCCCCTTCCTCTCTCCCATGCCCTCCTCCTCACCCCAGATTAATATTTCAGCAGGGTGCCTGCACTCTCAGTAAATACACCAGGATCAATTGTTTGCTATAGCCCCTGCTCAAATCCGCCTTAGACGGTAATATTTTAAAGATGATTGGATCTTAAAATTGTAAGAGGTCCCTGGTGTCATGACTTTGCCGGCATCATCAGCTCAGCCATTGTCTTACCAAGCAATCTCCTCCTGGCGCCGCTGCGCCCTCTCCCCCGCCCAGTGCCAGGAGTTGCTGCACCAGCGCAGGGAAGAATGAGGAAGCCTCTCCCAGCCTGCGCACATGACCTTGGCAGTGAGCAATGTGTCCTTGCAGCACCAAGGGAGGCTCCTGGGCTTTTTCCCCCTCTCTCCCTTTTTTCCTTTTTTTTTCTTCTATATGCCCGTTGACAGTGTCATCTCTCAACTTGATAAACTTGTCAGAGTGAGCTCTGGGAAAGTGTGACAGAGGTTGGAGTGATTGCTGAGTATGTGGGGAGAAGAGGCTGGGGAGTTGGGGGAGGCATCGGGACGTTAGCCTGGGGGCAGGCAGATGGTCTGGGGTGTTTGTGGCTCCTGGGTGACTTCACCACCCCGCACAGTGCAGTCTCAGGGACCAGAGCCCAGGAGTTGAGCAGAGTGCCACGGACAGAGCGTGATGTAGGGGGATGGCGGCAGCCGAGAGAGCGTGTGTGGCTGCGTGTGTACCAGCCGGCAGTGATGGGTACTGTGTGCCCGGCTCGTGTGGTGGGCTCTGCCCACAACAGGCTGCTTGTGGCTGGGGGGCAGGCAGAAAAACATGGTGTGGGAGTTTCTTTCAACCCCTTCTACTACTTCCTCCCTGAAAGATTCCCGATACCCACTTAGAATCCGCAATCATCCAGGACGTCTCTATTCCTGAGCCTGACATGGTCCTTTATACGTCACTGGCATTCTATTGACCTTCACTCAACAAGTACTGGTTCCACGAACGAAACTCTGAACCCCATTTCTGCCTGACCTAATTTCCTCCGGTGTGGGGATAATCCACATTAAGAGAGTAACGCACAGAAAGATCTGAATTTGAATACCAGCTCTACCCAAATTACCTCTCCTCTCCAATCACCAGTTTTCTCACCTATACACGGGGAGACCCAGAAATATATTACAGAAGACAGCATCCGATAGGCTCATTTCCAGATCAAAACCCAACAATGCAAGGAGAGGACAGTGGAAAATTCCTCGGCACAGCACAAACACAGACCGTGCTGATCACTCAGCTCGGATGAGCTCCCTTTTCTGGGGCCTGCAGCTCCTAGTACTCACCCTCTGGTACAACCTGCCCCACCTTCATTTTTCTCTCTGGAGAGAAGAACTTGGCAACGTGGCTGTGGCACAGGTGTCTTATTTTTCCTGTACTTCCTAATAGTATAATAATCTCCCGTCCCAGTGTCTCTGAGTGATTACAGCACATCTCGGTGCTGCCTTGACACATCAAGGCCACGAAATTCACCTCCCTGGGAAGTGCAATAATTGCTTTACGGTGTCCTGCGTAGAGTGTGATATTTATATTATAAAATAGGATCAGTCTAAAAATAAGGGAAGTCGTCAGCGTTCAGGATCATTGATACAAATGTGACTGACAGCTGATGGGAAGGGCTCTGGTTGTGTCCAGGTTTCTAAACGGAGGAGGTAAAATTCATAAATTAAGTCATTGAAATTACCCAGGGGGCTCGGCGCCTGTGGCTCAATGGGCTAAGGCGCCAGCCACGTACACCTGAGCTGGCAGGTTCGAATCCAGCCTGGGCCTGCCAAACAACAATGACGGCTGCAACCAAAAAATGGCCGGGCGTTGTGGCGGGCACCTGTAGTCCCAGCTACTTGGGAGGCGGAGGCAGGAGACTCGCTTGAGCCCAGGAATTGGAGGTT
>CAUYON010070284.1:0-33403 GCA_963573935.1 Arctocebus calabarensis | reverse complement strand
AGCTCAATTTACAATCGCCAAAATGTGGAAACAGCCTAAATGCCCACCAACCCAGGAATGGATTAACAAGCTGTGGTATATGTACACTATGGAATACTATTCAGCCATTAAAAAAATGGAGACTTTACAGCCTTTGTATTAACCTGAATGGAAGTAGAACACATTATTCTTAGTAAAGCATCACAAGAATGGAGAAGCATGAATCCTATCTACTCAATTTTGATATGAGGACAATTAATGACATGATGGGGGTGGGGGAAGGGGAGAACAGAGAGAGAAAAAAGGAGGAAAGGGTGGGGGAAAGGAAGAATAGAGAGAGGGAAGGGTGGAATAAATTTAAAAAAGAAATGGGTGGATAAAGGGGACAAAAAAAAATAAATAAAAATAAAAGACTACCTACTGTCCAGTGGAAACAACGCCATGTTCAGGAGCAGGCCTGAGTCACACTGTGCACCTGAGATCCAAGAAAAAACAATTTAATGAAAAACAAAATCAATCACACTTTTTTTTGTTTTAGCAGTAATGATAACAAATGAGCAGTAGGAAAAAGGTATTAAGTAACTAGAAATAAATTAAGCAAGAAACAAGTTGGGCCTGTATGAAAACAAAGAAAAACAAAATCTCAAAGGTGAAGATAAAAGAAAACTGAAACGTACAAAAAACATAAAAAAAAAAAATTAGGTTCCTGAATGGAAACACTACATTTTCTTATGAATTGCTGCCTTCAGATACTTGGTTACCTAGAAGGTGCCTTTGCTAACTGATCATCGGTAAGACCTGCCATGAGGATAAGCAGCATGAGCCTTCTGGGACCTGGTGGTTTGCCCACGACTGTAATTCAAGGTCATCCGTACTTTGTTTTTCTCCTTTAAACGGAGCTAACTGTTCCTTATACCAATTAAATCTGTGATATCTGTCTGTTTATGTTTTGATGCGACCATCTAGCTCTCTTTAAAAGATTCTATTTTCAATGATCAGAAATTTTTAGTAAATTTAGGGATTGTACTAAACTTTTTTCCAGTTTTCCAATTAAGAAACCTAAGTGGAAAAAAAAAAAAAAAGAAAAGAAACCTAAGTGGAACTTAGGTGATTTTTATATTGTAATTTTGCATAGATGCAACCCATAATTCTAGGAAACAAAAAGGACACACTTAAAAAATGCTCATGGATGTAGCCTGTAGTCTGCTAATGAGATCTTTCCCAATCTGGCTGTGCCGATCTGGACTATTTGCTGTTCCTCTCCTCTGACATAGACTGAAGCCCAGAAGACCATCCTGCTGCGTGCTCTTCAGCACACCCTGCTGGAGGAGGACAGGCGTTTCACCATTCAGCTGATGTCAGCTGATGAGGTAGAAATATCTCCAGTAAAAGGTAAGAGAAATGAACATTTTTGGAATTTCAAAAGTCAGTCCTCACCACAATGTAACCAGTCACTCAGTAGTTATAGAGGATAGACAATTTTAGGATTTGTAACTCCTAAAATGTTTGTTATAACATAACGTGTTGAAGGTAAGGAATTTTTATAATTAAAATGATAATATCCAATATTGGTAAGGTTAGAGGTCAAAATTCTCCAATGCTTAGCTGTGTATTTTTTTTTAAACAAAGATGTTCATGGTAGTAATGTTTATAAAATATAAAAAAAATAGATGCTTCCTAAATTAACCAATTAACCATAGGAGGCTGGTGAAAATGATAGAATACTATGTATTCTAAATAATGTAGCAGCAAAACTCTCAATGACATTAAAAATTAAGAATAATTGTTATGTTGCCATAACAGGCTTCACAACATGTGTTGAGTGTAATTCCACTTTTGTCATGACGAGTCTTACTGGATTTTAGAATTATTTACATGTAATACTAATAGTGGTTTTTGATTACCTACATTTTCTATATGGGTTTACAATGATCGCATATTACTTTTGTAAAACACATTATTTTCAAACTTACTACATTAGTGTGTTTGGTATTGCAGCCTCCCCAGGCCTGTTTTTGTCTGAAAGCAGTTATTTAGGTCTTTTCACATTTCAGAAATAAGCATCGTGATTCTCATTTGCTAAAGGTCCATGTGATGATTTGTTTCTTGGCTTTATAGAGAAAAAAGTAAATGTTCTACAGAGTTTTTATTGTGCTATACACAGTAATAACCATACAGATGGTCCAGAAACTTGAGTATGAAACCTTGGTTATTGTTACCTTTCTTTCTTTGCCATCAAAGTGAGGAAGTCTGTGGCTAACAGCAGATAACATGGCAAGGAAATTCCAAAAATTGTAGGCAGTATCACTGTAGGCACTTAAGGTGGTTATTCTCTCTGCATTTTTATGTAGAATACTTTGCCAGCAAACCTGACAAGGAATCGTATCATCGTACCATATTCTTCCATAAGTCTTGTGTTCTTGCAGTTGCCTACATCACGTTAAAATGACAGGCTTGAGGTCATATAGGTTAACTAGACACGAGGAGAATAGTAAGTGGATCAGGGTAAATCATTTATCAATATAAAAACATCCTTACCTTTCTGTGTAACTGTGATGTTTGCATAGGACCAAGTCCTCTCCGTCCCCTTAATCCCTTGCCAAAAACAGTGAGAGCACAGCAGTCCAGCTGTTTGTTTCATGAAACCCTGTGCTTCTGGAAACAATTTTCTGATTATGATTTCTAAATTATGATATGGATTGTCAAATACTTGATGACTTTTTTAACTTCCATTTTTAGAAATAATTGACACAGTTTTATAAATATGGTGCACTGGTAGAATCAGAAAATTAAAAATAATCAAGTGACTCCCAAGAACTCTTGCTTTTGCCACATAGCCAGTTGACATAATCACAAAGCCAATTGCAGTGAGCTGCAAAATTGTTATCATAGAAGCAAATTAATACAAATGGAAGGGGACCACTTGTTTTGCACGGGAGTGATAGTGAAATTATCGTGCATTTTCTCCTGCCCCTTTCGTTAACGTGTGATACTGGGTGAGTTATTCACCTCATGGCTTCAGCCCCTCGGTATGCGTGGCCAGGCATATGCTTAGTGCCCACACATGTTTGCTGGTGTATATTGTCTTCAACGTAGGTAGTGCATCAATAATCATTCGAGGAGATACGGGAGCGTCCGGAGAAGTTGGGATAGCTCTATCATCCAGGCACATCCTCATTGGGGAACCCTCAGCAAAATATAATGGTACTGCTATCATCAGGTAAGGGCTTTGTGAGTTTTCTTTGCCTGTGTGAGGGTTCTAGAGTTATATTTAAATAATTCGTCTTAAATACATCATTCTCAGGACATACATAGTTACATAGGCTTCAAGCACTATCTTTTTATATATGGCAACATCCTCATGGAGTGTAGAGAAACTGGGGGAGACGTTGAACATCTCCGGCTGTCTGGAAGTTAGATGGTTAGGAAGTTTCTGACTCTTGATTTTCACGGCCTGTGTCGGACTTAAGATCAGAAGATCCACTCTTTCTGGCCTGTTTTGTCACTACACATGTGACAGTAGAGAGTTACTGCATCTCTGTAAGCTTCTGTGCCTTAGCTATCAAGTTGTTTCTTAGAAAATCGTCAAAGTCAAACATTTTGCTTCTAAGTGTTCTAAAATCAGGGTCCACCATGCAGACAGATTTCTTCCTCCCAGATTTTCTTCTTATTTCTGGGAAAGGGAATGGGAAGCAAAGATGATGCTTTGCTTTTTATCCAAAAGTAAGAACTTTATCCTTTCCATTAGCTGTGAAGGTATGAAATGCTTTCTCTTCTTTAAGGAACTTTGTTAAGCTGTTTATATTTTGTACCTTATGTGTCAAGAGAAAAATCTATAAATACTGTTATTCCTTTAAACCTTGTACTTTTGGTGATCAATTTTTGTCACTATTCTTATCAAGATAGATTTACATTAGCTTCTATCTAAGGATTTTTTTTTCTTTTTTTGCAGTTTTGGCTAGGGCTGGGCTTGAACCCACCACCCCCAGTATATGGGGCCAGCGCCTTATGCCTTGAGCCATCGGCGCTGCCCCTATCTTAGGATTTTAAGGCTTTCTTTCCGTTTATAGATGGTAGATGAGGTTATTTAAAAGCACAGTTATCTTGAAATGAATGAAAAAATGAAGACACAGCAAATGTTTAGGAAAAGTACTGTCAGTAAAAATGTGCTGAATCTACATTTGTGTATTGTAGCCTTGTTCGTGGCCCAGGGATTTTGGGGGAGGTCACAGTGTTCTGGGGGATATTCCCCCCTTCCATGGGAGAATTTGCTGAGACCTCCGGAAAACTGACAATGCGAGATGGGCAGTCGGCAGCCATCGTGGTGATACAGGTACTGGGGTCAGCGGGTTTCTCTTACGCCCTTTGACCTGTGTGCATGTGTGTGTGTGTGGTGGGGTAGGGAGGAGGTTGATATTAGGGTCTGTTGTTGTTTAGGTGACAGGTGTTTTTCTTTAAGTTTTACAGATTCTACCATTGATTCTTTTTGTCTTTCTCTAGGCATTAAATGATGATATACCAGAGGAAAAGTGTTTCTACGCGTTTCAGCTGACTGCGGTCAGCGAGGGAGGGGTTCTGAGTGAGTCCGGCAGCGCTGCCAACATCACCATGGTGGCCAGTGACTCTCCTTATGGCCGATTTGCCTTTTCACAGGAGCAAATTCGAGTGTCAGAAGAAGCACAGAGGGTATAGCGTGAAATGCTTAAAAATTTTAGTATCATTTGTCTTTTAGTTTTTTTTGTCTGTTTGCTTGTTTTTGAGACAGAATCTCAGTCCTTCGCCCAGGCTGCTGTGCTACTGTGGCATCATCATAGCTCGTAGCAGCCTCCATCTCTTGGGCTTAAGTGATCTTCCTGCCTCCTGAGTAGCTGGAGAATGCAGGGACCTGCCATGATGCCCAGCTAGTTTTTCCATTTTTAATAGAGGCAGGGTCTCGCTCTTGCTCAGGTTGGTCTTGAACTCCTGAGCTCAAGCTATCGATACCTGCCTTGACCTCCCAGAGTGCTAGGATTATAGGCCTGAGCCACCACTCGGGACCTATCATTTTTGTTTTTGATAGTGATCTTCAAAATGTTCCTTTGTTTCTCTTGTAGAGTTTTCCCCACAAACTAATTAATTTACTTCTAACATCATTATTTTAACATATAACCTATATAATGTTTTTAAACTAATGCATAATTTTAACATAATCCTGGTATACAGAATCTTTCATTAGGGACAATACTGTCTGCTGACGAGACATCCCAATCAAATAGAACATGCTTTCCGCGTAGGTTAACGTCACAGTCACCCGTTCCGGTGGCTCCTTTGGCCTGGTGAGACTCTGGTACGAGGCTGTGAGCGGGACAGCGGAAGCAGGCTTGGATTTTGTTTCTGCTGCCGGGGAGCTCCTCTTTGAAGCAGGGGACATGGGGAAGAGTCTGCACGTGGAAATCCTGAATGATGACCGTCCTGAAGGCCCTGAGGAATTTTCTGTAGCAATTACAAAGGTGGAACTCCAGGGAAGGTAAAGGGAAAAAGGAAATTAGAAAAAGAAATGAGAAAAAGTGCGAGAGAAAGCAGAGCTGCATTGTATAGAGATTAATTCTGAAGTGCTTCCCCTACTTTTTCTCAGATTTGAGGGAATTAAAACAGGGCATACAAGGGAAATTATGAAAAGGACTGTTTTTTTTGTTGTTGTTGTTGTTTTTGTTTGTTTGCTTGTTTGTTTTTGCAGTTTTCTAAAATACAACTTTTCCTCCTGAAAGTTGAAAGCAGAAAGCATGTTTCTGGGCAGCCAGGGAATTGAAGATGATGCAGGCTTCTAAGCAGGGAAATGGCCTAACAGTTCTCTACGTCAGAGTTAGCTAATGTGCCTGAATTTGCTTTTCCTTATTTCCAGACCTGTGGAAGCGCTGGAACAGAGGGTTCCTTTGCTTGGTACCTGTGAAAGCTGAGAGACGGGTACTTGCCCAGTAGCAGTTTTACATGGTGGGGGCAGGGAGGAGTAGTTGGTGGAGTTGAGTCAAAGACATTTGGCCATTAATGTGCAGGGCATTTTCAGTGAAGATCAAGAATTCACCATAATGAGTCCCTTGGGACAGATGTGATAAGGCAGAAAACAATATAGCACACCCACTTACGCACAGGTGGCAGACACCTCCGTGCAGACAGCAGATAAGGGGGAACTTCAGCTAGAATTAAGTTTGCATTTATGGAAGTGTTAAAGATATTTTTCCAGCAAAAAATCGTTTTTGCATTTGTATTGTACATATCGTGCCTTAAAAACTTTTTAAACTAAAATGCTTCACTCATTGCTGGACAAGTGAATCCCAATTCTCTGTTGAATTCAAGCTAATCAGCAGAGAAGCAGTTGAGAGATCAGCAGTTTCACGTCTATTTACAGAAAACTCAGCAATTCCGGAGAACAGCAGGGACAGCTCCTCACAGAGCCGTTGTTCTCTTGTTTCCTTTGTGACCTTGATATTCTCACAGTAAGAGCAAGCTGCAGCATTGTCACTAATCATCTTAGTATAGGCTGAGCATATACACAGAGTTACAAAATCTTCCCCCATCCTAAGTGTTGTAATGTTATTAATCATACAGTATCCCTACACTAAATTTATAGGTCATCAGTGCTTTACTAAGTGTGTAACCCAGCACACCTCGTACACAGGGTCCTTGACTGGCACCACAGTCCTTGGAGCATCCTGTTCCCTAACATTATTCTATAACAGAAGGCGTAGACGTGAATAAACACTTCTAGGTGGCTTCACCCAGGCCATCCGGACCTGCTGGGCCTGGCCAGCGGCGTCCAGCCTGTCCTGGCTATTTTGGATAACAGTGGCCGCAGCACAGCGACTTAGGTAGCATGCATATCATCCTATCTGCGAAAAAAATAGTGTGGGCTCATATATATGCCAAACTCAGTTTCTCATAAATGCACCTGTGTCTGGCAATAGGAATGAATTTGTGCTCTCAGTAAATATGTTAAAATTTGGGCTGGTCACTGACTATTTTAATTAAATAAGTTCAATTTGATAAAAGTAGCTCATGAAACATGAGATCATCTGTGTGTTTTTTACTAACTAGGGCTTGGAAAATGTGGGAAAGCCCATTTTTACTCCCAGATGTATACCTAGGCTTCTTTTGATTTGAAAACAAAAGTAGTATAACTCAGTATGTTTCTCCTTGATCCTAGTTGTTAGAAAAGTGCTTTGGTGTTCTGTTACGGTGACCAGCTGGTGTACAGCCCATCTCAGGCCACTGATGACAGTTGACTTCATTTTTAATGTATCAGTCCTGAACATTCTAATTTTCTCTTATATATAATTAACTAGTGTGCTACCCTTCAACACTAGGTAGGATATGAATACCAGGTAAATATAATTTGGGAACTGAAGGAAGGGGGAAAATGTTTTCCTACCCTTTTTTAGCTTCAGGAATTATAGTCATGGAAAGCCCTAGGAGTCAAAATTTTTGTTTGATGGGAATGATATTAATCTACAAAAACTGCTTTTGCAGGAATACGTCATTACCTAAAACTACCATCTCTATTAAAGAATAGAGACATTGATTATAATTGGTTTTCATAGAAGTGATTCTCTTCAATCTTGATTTAGCTTGAAATTTTGGCAGAGACAGTCACTGTTTCTTTCAAGTAACCCTCTTAACCTAACATGGTAAATCTCCAACCCTGCCGATTTACCATCTGGGTACACTAGACCCATCGCTAAGCTATTTCTTCAGTATGATCCCCCAAAGCGCATTTTATGGTAGCTTCTTTCCAATTTCCTATCCCATTGTCTAAGCTTAGTAACTTTTTATTATTTTTGGTTTTATTCAAGGACTGATAATTAAGAGCAGCACAGTAATCTGTTTCAAAACATCATTTCAGAAAATAAAGAGTGTCTTGGTGTTGAGGATCTTCGAAAGTATTAAATACTTACTAGAACGAAGTTTCAGGAGCTACAAGAAACCTTCAATTCATGCTAAGCAATTATGTATTTCTTCGTCTTGTTTTATTTTGTATGACTTTGCCAGAGGGTATGATTTTACCATCCAAGAAAATGGACTTCAAATAGATCAACCTCCTGAAATAGGAAACATCTCTATTGTTCGAATCACAATCATGAAAAGTGATAATGCAGAGGGCATCATTGAGTTTGACCCAAAGTATGCTGCTTTTGAAGGTATGTTCAATTACTTCCTTCTCAGTTAGTTTACCAGCACTCTCTGAATTACAGAGAACCTAAGCAAGGTGTTCAGTTTGAATTCCCATATGTAAATTTTCTTGGTTTGCTTTGTGTGTATGTGTTTCCACACTATACACCTTTATATATTTTTTAAAATAATTTTATTAAATCATAATTGTGTACATTGGTGCAATCATAGGGCACAATGTGCTTCATCTACAATCAGAAATATTTTGATCATACTGTTACAGATAGCCTTCATGGCATTTTCTTGATCACTATATAAAGACATTGATTCTCTACCTTTAAGAAGTTTCAACAGTACCCTGCTAAGATACACCATAGGTGTGTTCCCACTAATTCCCCACCCTCCACCCATCCTCCCCCCTCCCATCCCCTCCCTTTCCCTTTTCCCTGTATTCTTGTGCTTTAATTGGGTTTTAGCCTTCATATCAAAGCTATAAATTAGCTTCATATTAGGGTACATTGAATACTTTTTCTTCCATTCTTGAGACACTTTGCTAAGAAGAATATGTTCCAGCTCCATCTATGTAAACACAAAAGCGGTAAAGTCTCCATTTTTCTTTAAGGCTGCATAGTATTCCATGGTATACATGTACCACACTTTATTAATCCATTCGTGGGTCGATGGGCATTTGGGCTTCTTCCACAACTTAGCACCAAAAATCACATCATAATAAAGATATTTGTACCAGAATGTTTATTGCAGCCCAATTCAGAGTCGCTTTCAAATTGCCTCCAGAGAAGGAGGAGAGAATTCAACAGAGAACATTCAGTGATTCTAGGCAATTGATCAGAGAGTTTCCAATGCCTCTATTCTCCTTTTATGAACAAACAAAAATGAAGCAGATGCTTCACATATTCTAAAGTAATGCCCGTGAGATTCTTTTAGAATCTAAAACAGCATGTCCTTTAAATCGGTAACCATACTGTATGTGCTAATGTAACTAGAATCCATGAGTAAAAAGTCAACAGTTGACAGATCTTATCAATTCATACTACATAAAAATCATAAAAGTACAAACTTTTTATCTAGCAATAGCACACAAATAAATACAAATATTCCACACTCTCCCCAACATAAAGGTCATTCTTATTTTTAAAATAAATAAGAACAAAGTATCAAACGTCTCCTGAGGAGCTGAGGCTGGGAAAAACCCATATGCAGTTTATTCCATTATAAACATTCTTCATTTGATATTGAGATGAAGGGCAGTAGGTTAATTGAAACATAGGATATGCTAATGTGAACATCAATGAAGTCTGATGATTTTATTACTTTATTAACTCTTGATCTTTTGTATTTTGGAAAAATATAATTCACTATACTTCCCATGTCAGTTCTTAAGAGATATGAAACTCACCTTGAATTCTCTAAAAACCATATGAAAAGAAAAATGTACCATTCTTATTTCTCTTTGATACTACACTTGATCTTAGCCAAAGGGCCAAGAAGTAACGTATTAATTCTCTGTGAAGAGTAGTGATTACAATTTAAGGTGCATAACAATCATGAGAAGGTGATGCTAAAATGCAGATTCCTAAGTGTCCATCCCAAGAAATTTTGATTCCGAAGGTTACAGGTGAGGCTCAGTATCAGAACATAAAGAATAAGGTATGGTCCATTTAAAATGCTGCCCCATACTAGAGTCCTAATTTTAGCCTGACTCATTACAACCTGACAAAGACATGCCCTGCCTTATTTCCATAGTTCCCTCAACATCAGCTACACTGTTCCTTCCTCAGTTTCTATAAAACTACATGTTTGTTTCTGCTTTTAGGCCAATTATATATGTTATTTTCTCTGTCAGGAATCCCCATTTTTGTCTGATCAGCTGCTTCTTACTCTTCTTATCTTTGCATTTTAGCTTAAATTCTTCCCTAATGCACACATTAGGTAGATATTATTCTCTGCACCACCCTCCCACCCCAATTAGATGTAGCTTTTAAAATTTGTACTTTGTCAATACCATTTAGACAGTTGTAATTAGGCTCTCATTTCTGTCAACATTGATTAAATCACTGTCCTCCCCATGAGCTTAGTGTTGACACTGGCCTTGGTTATGTTCAACACCAGGCATGGTGACTAGCTCAGTGCCTGGCACAAAGCAGGTACTCATGACACTCATGGACTATCTGACTTCTCAGGTATGCAAAAAATGCAACGCCAGTCATTAAATCTGTGCTCTTCTATGTTGCTGCATTGCTGTTATATCTAGGTATCATCCCTCTTTTTCTTCTGCTGACCAATCCTCCTCCTTTTTCCTTCATCCACAGGTTTATCTGGGTTGCCATCCTGTTAATTAGCTGTATAGATTTTTCATACAGCTGATTGGTCCAAGCAAGGGTAGAGTTCTTACATAAAGTTTTAAAAATAATGTCAAGAAAAAGAAGCAGTCTCTCTTTGGGTAATTGATCTATTAGATAAAATGCTCAGGACCCCTCAGCAGTCATTGTTCAGACTATTAATGACTTGAGAAGTATAGAAATCTCCAGAGAAATAGGGATGAAGTAGACACACAGAGAGCCACAGGAAAAAATCATCCTGTTTTCTTTCTAAGTTATAGCTATCCCTGAGGCTCAACCACTTTTCTATATGTGGGCATCCTAAGAAAATTCTCTAAATGGGAATGTTGACAAGATCTTACTGGGTAAAAATTAAGGTATCTGCAACTTTGCATCCCTTTCTGTAGACTCTGGAAAAAACTCCAATTTCTGCCTCTTCTGGTTTCTAGAGGCTGTGAAGTTTCCTTCCTGGCTATCCGTCCATCTGCAAAGCTAGCAATGTCACATCTTCTCTCTAACCTCAACTGAGAAATATTTCTGCTTTTAAAGAGTCATGTGCCCATATGGATAATCCAAGATAATCTCCTCATTTCAAGGTCCTTAACCATAATCACATCTGCAAATTGCCTATTGTCAGGGCACGTATTCACAGGTTCTGGGGATAAAGCCATGGACATCTTTGGGGGATCATTATTCTGCCTAACGAATTCGGTGTCCTTGAAGCAATTTCACCTGTGTATATAAAGTCGGGCTGAATTTCTTTAGCAAGGAGAGTCCCCTCTGTAACCTCTTCTGTGATTTCTCTCTAGATTAATAGCATTTGAATTCCTAGGTTAGAGATCCAGAGCTTTCTTCAACATCCTCCGTTCATAAAACACACATCCCTTTATTCACTAAGTCTTGCACAATTTACCCCTAAGACGGCTTGACTTAAACTTTTTTTTCTTTCATTTGCATTTAAAGTACCAGTGTCCTAGTTCTGAGGTTAAATTCCTTTTTACTAAAATAGCCTCCAACCTGAATTCCCTGACTAGAATTTCTTTCTTTCCTCAGCCAACTCTTCACTGGTAGTACTCTTATCCTTTGCTATTGATAATATAATCATTTAATGTTACAAATTTCCTAATAAAGATCTTTTTATGGTTCTAAAAACCTTTAAATTAAGCCCAGGCTTTCACAAGATGATTTAATTTAACCCATGGTATATTCACACTTTTGTTTGGCCATCTTCTCACTCCCCCTCCTACATACTGAGTTATTTTAAGGAGTTTATGAATATTTGCTTGTGACGCAAGTTGTTTATTTTTTCTATGCTATAACAGGTAGTAAGAAGGGTATAAAGAAATGAAATATTCTCTAAGATAGTAGATAAAAAAGTTAAGAGATAGAAGGAATTTGAAAAATAGGAGAGAAATATTATACCATAGAGAAGATAGGCAGAACATTCTAGATTAGAGGAAGGCCTTATCATGAGACACATATAAACTATTATTATTAAAAGGTATTCATTTCTTAAGTTAAATAAGTTAAGTATTTTTTTGAATATTTGCTATTGTTTTATGTTCCGTGAAAATAGCAGTGACAAAATGAAGTTCTTTCCCTCATAGAGGAAAAGATGGTTTGGTTTTGAGTTGAGAAAATTACACAATTTTATTACGAAGTTAGATAACTAACAAGTGAATACATTAAAAATATACACTATTTTGGATAGAGGTATTATAACAAAGAAACCAAAGCAGAAAAGAAATGAGCAGTTTAGTTGAGGGCTGGAAGATTTTTAGTTTAGCTTATGGGTACAACCTCTGAAGAAATGACATTTAAGAACAGGTGTGAATGATGAAAACATCCTGCTATGTGAAAACCTAAGGGAAGAGAACTTGAAGGGCATGATTCAGAAATAAGATTATAATATTTGAGAAACAGCCAACAAGGTCAGTGTGGCAGGAATAGAGGAAGCAAAGAGAAAGGTGTGAAAAGTAACTGAAGGAAGTGAACACCTCAAACAGCCCTTGTTCACCAGGAAATGGAGTTTGGATTGAATTCTATCCACAACAGGCAGCATTGGAGAATTTTAATGAGAATATTTGCAATCTGATTTGTGTTTTAAGCAGCTCGCTTTGGCTGCTATGGAGGGAATAGTTTGTAGGAGAAGAAAGAAAGAAAAGGAGAGACCGACAGAGGCTGCAGTGAGAGTCTAGGTAAAGGAGCTGTAGCTGGGGCAAAAGGGGTGACAGGGGGTGGGTGATAAACAGTTGGGCTTGAGTGAGGAGTGAAGCCAAGAGGGCATGACTAACACAGTGCAAAAGTGGAAGAGAAGAGGTCTGAGTTTGGAGCCCAGGGCGCGCTCAGTCCTTAACAACCTGAGACAGGAGGAAAAATCAGCCAAAAGGTAGTCTAAGGGATGGGAAAGTGTAATGTTGAAGACAGAGCTTTTAAGAAGAAATGAAAACAAAGAACTTAGTGTAGACCTAACATTTGATCCAGCAATCCCGTTGCTGGGTATATACCCGAAGGAAAAAGTCATTTTATAAAAAGGACACCTGCACTGCAATATGTATAACAGCACAAATAACAATTGCAAGTATGTGAAAACAATCCAAATGCCCGCCAATACATAAATGGATTAATAAAATGTGGTGCCTGTATACCACAAGTACTGCTCAGCCATAAAGGAGCATGCCGATCTAGTGTGTGTTATGACAATCTAGGTGGAACTGGAAGCTATTTTTATAAATGAAACATCACAAGAATGGAGAAACAAAAACATTATCTCAATACCAAATTGGAACCAATTGATCAGCATTTAAGTGTACATATGGAAGTAAATCTCAGTGAAATTCAAGTTGGGGGAGGGAAGAGAAGCGTCTGGGTAAAATCACACCTATTGGGCACAGTACACACTATCTGGGTAATGGGCATACTCAGAAATTTGACTCAATCTGTACCAAAACAAAGTACACAAACAAAACGTGATATTCCCTGATATTGTGGAGTTAAAAAAAGGAAGAAGAAGAAGAGAGGAATCAGCCATGTCAAATAAAGCTTACAGCACACATAAGGGAGAAATTAGAGATGACTGCTAACCCCAGTAAGACTGTTTCATATCAGGAGAAAAGCCCTTTCAGAACTGGTTAAGATGAAAAGAGGAGGTGAAGATCCAGAGTAACAGACAGAGGCTACTCTTCCAAGGACTTTTGCTGTAAAAGAGAATAGAAAGAATTGAGTTAATTATTTTTTTAAAAAAATGATATTAAGATGTTTGCATGCCTGTAAGATTTTAGGTAATAATAATAAGCCTTTTTCTAATAGGTTCGATTATATGAAAAGTGTCAGTTATATCCTGGATAGAAGTTCTCTTCAAAAGGTTGGTATCACAGTAGCCAGCAAACTTTGTAATTGAAGTTTGGCCCACATAGGAATCCTGTCTCCACTAGTGGCAAATGTAAGAAGTAAATATAAACCTTGCAAGTACTCCCCTTGGCTATCTGGTGACCACAGTGCTATTCACCACTGAGGTATGTGGGTTACTATGACCGTTTGTTTTTTGTTTGTTTGTTTGTTTGCTGCAGTTTCTTTTTTGGTCCGGGCTGGGTTTGAACTCACCACCTCCGGCATATGGGGCCAGTGCCCTACTCCTTTGAGCCACAGGCACCACTCACTATGACAGTTTTTTGTTTTGTTTTGTTTTTTCTTTTTTATTAAATCATAGCTGTGTACATTAACACAATCATGGGGTACAATGTGCTGGTTTCATATACAATCTAAAATATTTTCATCAAACTGGTTAACATAGCCTTCATGGCATTTTCTTTAGTTATTGTGTTAAGACATTTATATTCTGCATTTAGTAGGTTTCACCTGTACCCTTCTAAGATGCACTGTAGGTGTGATCCCACCAATTACCCTGCCTCCACCCATCCACCAGTTTTGAGACAATCTGTGTTGTGATTCATTATTTTATTTCCAAGAAACACAGTGGACAGTGTCCTTTTTGATTCACTCATGCAAGTTTCAACTTGCTCAGTTTATTTATTTATTTTTGTTGTTGTTGTGGGGATTCATTGAGGGTACAAGAAACCAGGTTACACTGATTTGCATTTGTTAGGT
Organism: Arctocebus calabarensis; assembly: GCA_963573935.1. Classification (NCBI taxonomy): domain Eukaryota; kingdom Metazoa; phylum Chordata; class Mammalia; order Primates; family Lorisidae; genus Arctocebus; species Arctocebus calabarensis. The sequence continues at coordinate 18,836 of CAUYON010070284.1, read as the reverse complement.
AAAGGCCTTCTTACAATTGTGTCTTGCTCCTAAAAGGTGTGTCATACACCAAGACCCCAACCCACTCTTCTCTCTCTCTGCTCTCTCTTTCCCCCCTCCCACCATGTCATTGTCATTAATTGTCTTCATATCAAACTTGAGTAGATAGGATTCATGCTTCTCCATTCTTGTGATGCTTTACTAAGAATAATGTGTTCCACTTCCATCCAGGTTAATACAAAGGCTGTAAAGTCTCCATTTTTTTAATGGCTGAATAGTAGTCCATAGTGTATATATACCATAGCTTGTTAATCCATTCCTAGCTTGGTGGGCATTTAGGCTGTTTCCACATTTTGGCGATTATAAATTGAGCTGCAATAAACAGTCTAGTGCAAGTGTCCTTACGATAAAAGGATTTTTTCCTTCTGAGTAGATGCCCAGTAATGGGACTGCAACATCAAATGGGAGGTCTAGCTTGAGTTCTTTGAGAGTTCTCCATACTTCCTTCCAAAACAGTTGTATTAGTTTGCAGTTCCACCAGCAGTGTAAAAGTGTTCCTTTCTCTCCACGTCCATGCCAGCATCTGCAGTTTTGAAATTTTGTAATGTGGGCCATTCTTGCTGGAGTTAGATGGTATCTTAGGGGTGGTTTTGATTTGCATTTCTCTAATAATTAGGGATGATGAGCATTTTTCATATGTTTGTTAGCCATTTGTCTTTCTTCTTTAGAGAAGGTTCTCTTCATGTCTCTTGACTATTGATATATTGGATTGTTGGCTTTTTTATGTGGATTAATTTGAGTTCTTTATAGAGCCTATTTATCAAGCTTTTGTCTGATTCAAAATATGCAAATATCCTTTTCCATTGTGTAGGTTATCAATTTGCTTTGGTTGTTGTCTCCTTAGCTGCACAGAAGCTTTTCAGTTTAATTAAGTCCCATCTGTTTATTTTTGTTGTTGCAATTTCCATGGCAGTCTTCTTCGTGAAGTCTTTCCCCAGGCCAATATTCTCCGGTGTTTTTCCTACGCTTTGAGGATTTTTATTGTTTCATGCCTTAAATTTATAAGTCCTTTATTTATAAATTTATAAGTCCTTTATCTACTTGGATCAATTTTTGTGAGTAGAGAAAGGTATAGGTCCAGTTTCAGTCTTTCACATGTAGATATCCAGTTCACCATTTATTGAATACAGAGTCTTTCCCCCAGTATATGTTCTTGTTTGTTTTATCAAAGATTAGGTGGTTGTAAGATGTTAGTCTTATTTCCTGGTTTTCTATTCGATTCCAAATGTCTATGTCTCTATTTTGTGCCAGTACCATGCTGTCTTGATCACTATGGATTTTTAGTACAGCCTAAAATCTGGTATGCTGATGCCCCTTACTTTGCTTTTATTACTAAGAACTGCCTTAGCTAGAACGGGTTTTTTTCTAGTTCCATATAAAATGCAGAATCCTTTTTTCCAAGTCTTTAAAGTGCAATGTTGGCATTTTAATCAGGATGGCATTGAATCGGTAGATTGCTTTGGGAAGTATAGACATTTTAATAATCTTAATTCTTCCCAGCCATAAGCATGGTATGTTCTTCCATTTGTTAATATCCTCTGCTATTTCCTTTCCTAGGGTTTCATAATTTTCTTTACAGAGGTCCTTCACCTCTCTTGTTAGGTATATTCCTTGGTATTTCATTTTCTTTGAAGCTATGGTGAAGGGAGTTATGTCCTTAATTAGCCTCTCATATTGACTATTATTGCCATATACAAAGGCTATTGACTTGTGGACATTGATTTTATATCCTGAGACATTGTTTTTTGATAATGTCAAACATTGTTTTTGACTCCTCTTCAAGGAGTCTTGTGGTTAAGTCTTTGGTGTTCCCTAAGTATAAGGTCATATCTTCAGCAAAGAGGGAGAGTTTGACCTCCTCTTCTCCCATTTGGATGCCCTTTATTTCCTTGTCTTGCCTAATTGTATTGGCTAGAACTTCCAGCACTATGTTGAATAGTAATGGTGACAGAGGACAACCTTGTCTGGTTCCAGTTCTAAGAGGAAAAGCTTTCAGTTTTACTCCAGTCACTGAAATAGTAGCTGTGGGTTTGTCATACATAGCTTTGATCAGTTTTAGAAATGTGCTGTGTATGCCTATACTCTTCAGTGTTCTAAGTAGAAAAGGATGCTGGATTTTATCGAATGCTTTTTCTGCATCTATTGAGAGGATCATATGGTCTTTGTTTTTGCTTCTGTTAATATGGTGGCTAATGTTTATGGACTTGTGTATGTTAAACTAGCCTTGCATCCCTGGGATGAAACCTACTTGATCATGATGTATGTGTTTTTTGATGATAAGCTGTAATCTATTGGTTAGGAGGATTTTGTTGAGAATTTTTGCATCTATATTCATGAGTGAAATTGGTCAGAAATTCTACTTTTTAGTTGGGTATTTTCCTGGTTTTTGTTATCTGGGTGATGTTTGCCTTATACAATGTGTTTGGGAAGATTTCTTCCTCCTCAATTTTTTGGAATAATTTCTGCAGTACAGGAATAAACTCATCCTTGAAGGTTTGATAGAATTCTGGTGTGAAGCCATCCAGACCAGGGCATGTTCTTGTTGGAAGATATTTTATTGTTTCTTTAATCTCAGTGCTTGAAATTTGTCTGTTCAGGAGCTCTATTTCTTCCTGGCTAAGTCTAGGGAGAGGGTGTGATTCCAAATATTGATCCATTTCCTTTACATTCTCAAATTTTGGTAGTATTCAGAGATGATCTCTTGTATCTCTGTGGCATTAGTTATAATTTCTCATCATTTCTGATGGAGGTTACTAGAGATTTTGCTTTTCTATTTGTTGTTAGTCTAGTCAAAGGTTTACCTATTTCATTTTTCAAAAAAACCAACTCCCGTTTCATTAATTTTCTGAATGATTCTTTTGTTTTCAATGTCATTGATCTCTGATTTAATTTTGGATATTTCTTTTCTTCTGCTGGGTTTAGGCTTAGATGATTGTTCTTTTCCCAATTCCATAAGATGGCTTGTGAGTTTGTTGATGTGCTCTCTTTCTGTTTTTCGAATGTAGGCATCTAAAGTGATAAATTTTCCTCTCACAACTGCTTTTTAAGTATCCCACAGGTTTTGGTAGCTTGTGTCTTCATTGTTGTTATGCTCAAGGAAGTTAATGATTTCCTCTTTTTTCTGAATTCCATTTGCCTACAAAATTGTCTTCTAACCCTTAACTTGGAGTTTTAATTTGTCTTTTGAAGCTAGCTGTATTTCCTGCAGACAGCAAATGGATGGGGTGTGTTTTTTAATCCAGTCAGCCCATCTATGCCTCTTCAGTGGGGAATTCAAGCCATTAACATTTATTGAGTAATTGTTAAGTGTGGTAGTGTTCTATTCAGCTTATTTTGTGAAAGTCCATTGATCAGTGTGGAAGTTAGGTTCTGTCCTTTAATTTCTGAGTTCTAACTTTGCTGTTGATTCATTGTTATGGTCCATGTGTAGAACAGGTTGAAGTATTTCCTGTAGAGCCGATCTTGTTGTGGCGAATTTCCTCAATGTTCGTATATCAATAAATGATCTTATTTCTCCATGAATTTTAAAGCTTAGCTTAGCAGGATACAGAATTCTGGGCTGTTTAAGTAAACTAAAGGTAGATAACCATTGTCTTCTTGCTTGGAAAGTTTCATTAGAGAAGTTGGCAGTCACCCTGATGGATTTGCCCCTGTAGGTCAACTGGCACTTACTCTTGGCAGCTTGAAGAATCTTTTCTTTTGTCTTGACTTTCGACAGGTTCATCACAATGTGTCTTGGAGTAGCTCTGTTAGAGTTGAGGTGACCTGGGGTCCAATATCCCTCTGAGAGTCAAAATCTTTGGTGATATTTAGGAAATTTTCATTTTTAATATTCTCTAGTATGGCTTCCATTCCCCTAGGGCATTCTTCCTCCCCTTCTGGAATACCTAAACTCGTAAGTTTGAACGCTTCATAAAGTCCCATAATTCTGTCAGGAATGTTCTGCTTTCTCTCTTCTTTTCTGCCTCTTTAACTATTTGAGCTATCTCAAGAGCTTTGTCCTCTACCTCCAGAATTCTTTCTTGTGCATGGTCTAATCTGTTGTTGATATGTTCTACTGCATCAAAGTTCCCTAAATGACTGCTTCAGTTTTCCTTCAGCTCTGCTATATCCTTTCTATTTTCTTCATATTGTTCATCTCTTATTTGTTTTTGGATTTCCTTTTGGTTATGTTCCACTTTATCAGCAGTTTCCTTCACTGTTTCCATCATTTCCTTCATTGTTTTCATCATCTGTATTCTAAATTCCCTTTCTGTCATTTCTACCATTTCTTTATAGGTGGAATCCTCTGCAGTAGCTACCTCACAGTCCCTTGGGGCTGGGAGAAGGTTGCTGTGGATTGGTTTTTCATGATGCCAGGAGTTTTCTGCTGACTCTTCCTCATGAGTGATTTCTTTTATCTTTTTCCTTGCCCTAATTTCCTTTCCCTTCCTCTTGATCTTTAAGTTGCCATGGTTCTGGACTAGGGTTTTGATGAGACCTTTTGGTATAGAACCAGAAGGATGAGAAGATTGAAGAGCAAGAAGGGAAAAAAGAAACAAAAAAATAGAAAGGAGAGGGGGTGGGTATATTGACAAAAAGAAGAGAGGGACAGAAAGAGGGAGACAGGAGCAATATAGGTGTACAGTAGGGTAATTTGACCCAACCTTAAAACCCCCAACCTCTGCCGGGTTGAGTGATTCCCTTGAGGTCAGCAGCTCTTTGCTAGCCTGTTCAGACACAGTACCCTACCCCCACCAAGTAGAGAAGAAAGGCAAAAATGCTATAAAAAACCAAAACAAGCAAACAGAAAACTTTACAGGATAAAATTGGGGGAGGGGGGACCAAATAATAGAGGTAGAAACACCAGCAAAAATGAAGTTCTAATTGTTGAAAAGGCAACAATGGGAAATTGCACTTAAACTAGAAAAATGAAGAGAGAAAGGAAAGAAAAAAAAGAAAGAAAAGAAAAATCTACAGGGAAAATGTTGAAATAGAAAAAAAAGCAAAAAACAAAACCAACATATATATATATATATCTTGCTGAATATTGTCTGGAAAACAGGTGATCTTCTGGGGTATGAGATGTTCATCATAATGCTGATACGGCTGTACAAGATGGAAACTGGATGCCTCTGCTGATTTCTCAAACCCCACAGGGAGGAGAGCCTAAATCTGTCCTCCGCCCATTTAAAAGGCACTTTAAACTGCTAACCTTGGCTAAGCAGAAGCCTTCCTAGAAAAGCTCTTGTCGTTGGGATCACTCCTGAAGTGGCTATCCACTTGCCCAGTGTGCCAAAACAGGTCTCATTCTATGCCCCTGAGGGCTAAGGCTGTAAGGCATGTCTGTCCCTGCTTTTAGGCTGCTTAGCCACTAGATTACTCGCTCCTGCCCAATCCTTGCTCTGCTGGGGACCCTGCTTACTGGGGCACTTCTCCCACAGTGGCTCCTTGAGGCCCACAGCTGAACACTATTAGCTCCGTCCAGCTCAGCAGCTCAGTCTTTGGCCCTAGATAATGCTTAAAGTACTCCACACTCTTGCCCACGTTCTCCCCAGGTAGTTCAACTGAGTGCCAAGTCCAGATAAACCAAAGCAGTTCACAGATAAGGCCTTTCCAGTTTGCAATTTCACTGCTGCTGTACTTACAGCTGCCAGCAGGATTAGACCAAAGGAACACATGCAAACACTTGCCAGTTCTCCACTGCTTCTGTCCTCCTCATGGGGTCCAGAGGTCTCATGCTGACTCCCTATATCCCCAAAGGGATGTTTCTGAGCAGATCCCACTAGCCAGAGAGCCCTGGAGTCTTCTCTCCCCAGATTCACCATGCCAACAAACAGTTGCCAGTTTGTTTTTTGAGACTGAGTCTTACTCTTTTACCCTTGGTAGAGTGCTGTGGCATTATCGTAGCTCACAGCAACCACAAACTCCTGGATTCAAGTGATCCTCTTGCCTCAGCCTCCTATGGAGCTGGGACTACAGACATGTACCATGATGCCTGGCTAGTTTTTTTTTTTCCATTTTTAGTAGAGACAGGGCCTCATTCTTGCTCAGGCTGGTCTTGAACTCATGAGTTCAAGCAATCCACCCACCTCAGCCTCCCAAGATGCTAGAATTATAGGCATGAGCCACTGCACCTGGCCTGTATTATGGGTCTTAATTCATCCACTACTGGTCCAGCTTTAATCTCAATATACTCCTCCAGGGAGATATTTTCCTCCAAAGTCATCCACAAGCACCAAAGAATTCTACTCCTGAAGAGTTTATCACTAACCCCAACTCCACTTTGGGATTCTTCTCAGAACTTGATTCAGAGTTCACTTCCATGAAGTCTCTTCCTAGTTTAGTCTTAGGCTCTAAAGCCACCTTAGAATCCTGGATGATATCCTCCACCACTAGGTCTCCATTTTCAGAATATTAATCTTAAGGGTCTTGGCTTGCAGGTTTTGTTTCTGCAACCAGGCAGCATCCCATAATTCCAGTCCTTAGAGATGGTTGGCCAGCTATCTTGTCCCAAGAGGGAATTTTCTCAGCCCCCTGGGGTGACTTTGGTTCTCTGATTTCTTGGCTGGTTTCCATAATGCTCAGTTGCTCCTGCAATTATCAAGCAGACAAGGGTAGCTGATGAGGCAACATACACTCCAGGCCTTCTGGTGCCTACTGTATTGATGGTGACTCGTGGTTCCAGAAATAGGAGCTGGTGTGTGGAAACTCCAATGTCCATCACCTTCTAGGGCAAATGATTAGTAAGGCTCAGATGTCATAATCCAGTAGGACTCCAGGTATTGAGCTGTGGGGATTATAATTTGCATTCCTAGGAAGCCATAGTCCCTTCTCTGGTATGATTAGATACTGGGATCTAACAATAATACCACATGACAGAGCACTGAACTCCAGCTCCACTGTGTCATTTTAGAGAAGCACTTTCTCTGGTGTGATCAGTGCTGGGGCTCAAGCCTTACAGTTTGTAGCTGTAAGATATGATAGAACTGTGACTATCTGACTTAAGTGGCCTGACTAGCCACTTAAGAATTCTACCTGGCTCTGAGGCTGTAAGCATTTGGCTATTATAAATTATGATAGAAATCTGCAGAAAACCAACTCCTTTGGGAAGCCAGTCCTCAGGGAATGAGTCTTGGACAAGTTAAAACTTTCCTCTCAAATGCTAACAGCAGCAGTAGTGAATGAACTAGAGCTACACAGAACTACACACGTACATTTTAAAAACATAGTCTTGAGTGAAAAAAACCAGGCACAAAATAATGTATCTATTATGGTATGTTTATTTGTAGTTCAAACCTACAGAACTAAACTCTATTTGTTTTGAAATACGTGTGAATGTGATAAAAGTATAGAGAGAAGCAAGAAAGTGATTTCAAAAAAAGTGATCAGAGCTGTCACGAGAAGGGGAAGGTGCAATTTCCTGATTGTGGATACATGGGTGTTTATGATTATTCTTTATAGTACACATTTTTTGGTCCATTTTTCTTCATTCATATTGAAAATAAGAGTGTTAAGAAGAAAGAATATACGTTGAAGTATATAGTAGTAAATGAGCATCCTACCTGCAACTTACTCTCAAATGCTTCATAAAGAACCATTATTTGTTATTTATATAAAAAATTAGGAAAGAACAGAAGGAAAGAAAGGCAAGTATACTCCAGGTAGAACATTTTCATCTCCTTTTATTGAAGGAAATAGAAATTTGTGCCACAGAGGTAGTGGTACCTCAGAGCATGACAAGGTAGTCAATGGGGCTGACATGATAAGCCACAATGCTGGCCAGAGGTCCTACCACAGAGGGAGGACCAAAACCACAAAGATAGCAGGAGGTAGCAAATATCCCCAACACCCAGTGTAAGCATTTCCATTTGCAGAGAGCATGGCCATGCATCTTAAAAAGTGTCTCCTCACAGCTGGCAAGGTATCACGTCAAGCCACCAAATCCATCCAAAATTAACATGTGGTCTCTAATTTGCAGACTGTTCTCTTTGACTCTAAAATTAAGGCCATCAGAAGATCTGAGTTAATCTTTCAGCTCCTATCCCAGATGGAAAAAGAGTTCTTGAAATATCACACAAGTATAGCTGGATAGGTACTATTGCCCAACCTTGCTCTAAAAGTAGCTTCAATTTTTTTTCCTGACTTCTCACACTGCTTTCATTCAGCAAAAGCCCTAGGAAACCTCTCAATGTTATAAACAAGGACAGAATGGGGGCAGCAGCCTAGGGGGTGCAGGGAATCAAAAGCTGCTACATAGCCAAGACCATTTCACAAGAAATAGCATGGGGATCACTATTGGGTCAAGTTCCTCCCAAACAGCTGCTAGAAGCACACACAAAGAAAATCATGGTGGTTCTCCCATGTCAGGATCAGCTGCACCAAAGTCACAGTCCAGGAAGCTGAGCCTCTTTATGTCCCTGGCAGATTATCAAATCCCATGGCATTCCCAAGCTGTTCCAGTTTTCAAGTACAATGAGGTGTCTGGGCAGTTCACCCTCAGAAAAGCAAGCATTAAAGAAATCTCCACTGATTACTAATTGATAATATTATCAAATAACAAATTGGTATATTGATTGTGGGGAAGGGGGGTGAAGGGACTGATGGTGAAAATTTTGCTATGTAGAAATCGAAGGCCAAGGGTCCATTCGTACAAACCCTTGGTCATAAACCACCTTAAGATACACAAATTGGACAAAAATAATTCCTCATTTAGAAATGATCATCATCTGATTACTCATCCAGTGCAGGTTTCTTCAATGCTGGACACATGGTTTCTGAAGATCAAAGTCTTGACAGCGCTTGATCAGGAAATGGGAGAAGCAAGGCAAGGAAAAGAGGGCATCAGGGGTTGGAATTTCTGAAATGAGCATTTATTCCACAGAAGGCTTGGCACAACGAGGCTGGGAGAGCATGGTTTAGTGATTGTTCTTGGTTGCCTCTTTTGCTGCAGCGATCAGTGGTGTGAGGCTGGAGAGGGGCTTGGCAATCTTCAGGAACTGATGCTAGAAAGGAGAAAAACAGGAAAAGGCACATGACTATTTACCATTTTCCCTCAGCAACCATTATAAAACAGCATCTATATTTTACAGGGGCTGCCTAGAGAGCTTCAGATCATTCCCAGATTGAAGGACATCTATAAAAAAAATAACAAACCACTTTGGAAAACTGTTTGGCAGTGTATATCTACAGATGAACACACATCTATAATGCAGCAATTCCAATCCTATGTAAATGGGATAATCCCAAGAGAAACGAGTTTGTATATCCACCAAAAGACACGTCAGAATGTTCATAAAATATTTATTTATAATAGTAAATAGAAAGAACCCAAATGTCCAAGAGAAAGGAAAGATGAATAGTGTTATATTCATATAATACTACACAGAAATAACATATAAAAGAAATAAGAAATACTATACAGCAATAAGAATGAGTAACTAACTGGTACAGTGGTAACAGGATGATTTCCACAGACACATTACATGGAAGAAACCAGACACAAGAGAGTTTATATTGTATAATTTCATTCTTACAAGGGAAGACTAAATGATGGTGATAAACAGAATAATAATTGCCATTGAGGAAGGTATTGATCTTCTCAGTGTACTACAATACTACTTTTTAGAAGTGTTGACCTAAAGAATTTGTTCCTTGAATCCAGTAAAACTAATCAATCCAGTAAGGATTTCAACTGCTTGATCCTTTCCTAAATCACTCTGAGTGGCCCCTACTTTGGGCCTTTAACTCTTAAAAAAAATCATTTATGAGAAAATACTGTATGAAAACTGCATCTATGCTTTTAGTAAAACTATTATGGAAAATAATTCTTTAGGTAACTCAAAATTTGTTTATTTTTGTTTTAACATTTAGTGGTGAAAAGGTTTTGTGTCTTAAGGATGTGGAACGTTTCTTCCATTTGATAAGAAATACAGGATCTATCACATTTCATTTTCTGTCCCAGCTATCAGGAAACTGAGAACCAAATCTGATGTCTAAGCATAACTATTTAATTCAGATGATAAGCATATCTGATTCTTCTCCCATACTTATAATTCCCTCAATTAAGCATATTGTATATGTGTATACACATACAGAATCACATTCACAAATATTCTTTGCTGAAAGTTGCTTCAACTTCTTTCAGGCCAGATAGGGTATAAAGAGGTACCGAGAATAAGAACTTACTATAACATAAGAGGAATAAAAGATCTTGGCTAACTCATGACGATATGAAGCATAACAAATCATCCTATATATTTCTGCCCATAAGTGTGTTCTCACAGGAAAAAGAGATGCGAAACTGTCACAATTTAAGATTCTAAATGTTATGGTTTTGAATATTTACAGTGTATACTAACAAGTTAAAAAGTCAGTTTTCTCAGATCCCTCTGAATTGAGAAAGCAGCATGATCCAATATTCAACTGGGAGCCCTCAGTTTCCTTCTCTGTACAGTGAGCAAACTAGACTAGATGGGCCCTAAGGAACTCCCAGTTCTGATACTCTGCACCTGTAAGAGCGGTGGGCATGAGAGCACACACTCGAGAGTCAGTCAGACATATTTTGAAATCCTAGATCTGTCGCTTATCAGCTATCATGAAAAAGTTACTAAACACTTGATTCCTCAGTTTCCTCACCTGTTAAAATGAAAATAACTGAAGCTATAACTCACAGGGTTGTTATAAATAGATATATTTATATTCTCAATCTGTTGTAAAGAATAGATATACACATGTATATGTGTGCGTATATACTACATAAAGTGCTTAGAGCCTAAACTGTGGTAAAGATTCAATATAATGTATTTATTATTAGTTATATTACTGTATCAGGAAGAAAACTCCAGCGGGCACTAACCTTCCAATAACTAAAATTTGGTACCTAATTCACCAGGGTATCTCCACTAATCACAAGCTTAGCATAGTATTTACCTATTTCCCAATGCCAAGGGTTTCCAGAACATAACTCATATGAAAGCCAAAGTGATCCTACATTGTCCTGCCTATTCTAAGGGAAGTTTAGTCCCAAAGGATCCTAGAGACTAATGGGGTTCATTTGGCAAAACTCAGATCTCATATGTAATAGGCCAGTTCTCTATAGCCAGTAACCTCAATGATGAAGAGATTCTAAATGTTCCAGAAGGTGACATTCTAATGCAGGTAAATATTTTAAGGAATTCCATTCAATTCAATAAACATATTAAGAATACCAATTCTCATAAAAAAAAAAAAAAAAAAGAATACCAATTCTCAGTTAGGTCCTAGGTAGACTATGGGAAAATAAAATAAAGGTTATAACACAGTGGGAAAGACAGAGCTGTTTCTTAACTAACAGTGTGAGTGTGCTACACATCTCACCCTGCCCTGCTCTGTCACTGTAGCCTGCTAAAGGCAGTTTTTGCAACAACATAAAATAATTATGCTGTAATTTCAGGATCAGGCAGGTGGGAGTATGAAGTCTTAGTACACCTCTAATTCCAGGTTTCCTCATAACTTGGCAGAATCTTACTCCCAACCAGAATAACTCTGCCACCATTTGAGAGGGTTTCTAGTGAAGAAACTGTAAAGACTATAAGGGCCATGTTCACCAACTACTCTCTAAAACATACCCTTTTGCTAAAAAGTGTATCCTTTGAGCGAATCTCAGTAAAAGACTTGTATAAGTCTTGTATAAGTCTCTTGTATAAGACTTATGTGTCACAGAACTGCTTCCACCAAGACTCAAACAAATGCTGCCAGACTTGATTCCAGCAGAACAAAGGACATGCTATAGCAAGATAAAGGCAAAGTTTAATAGGTAATTAGGAAGATTTTAAGTGAGGCTAGGAGAATGATGTAGAGTTTTAACAGCCTAAGGAAAAGGGTAAGAGAATAATATTGGCAAAGGCCAAGGGATGAAAGTTCAGGAACAAGGAACCACAGTGAGTATGGGAAGTGTAAAAGAAAAGCCTAGTTCTATATTCCCAGTATCTTATAGACAAAAAAGAAAGAAAAAAGGCTTGGCTAATTGATTCCTCAAATTAGGTGCTTCCCTGCATAGGGACAGTTACCTGCAGCAGCTCTTTAGCTGAACCTCTCTTCTCCACATCCATCTCAAGGCAGCGATTCAGAAAATCCCGGAAGATAGCTGACAGCTTCTCTGGATTCTGAAGCTCTGGGGTCCCATTAGTGGCAATGAGGTACAAGGCCTGGCATTATGAATGGAGAAACAGCATGAGCTCCAACTGGGGTTCTCTTTTGGTCCCCAGACATACCCTCTACCAATATGGTCAGGCATGTATACATACTGGAAAGAATATGACCTAAGGATTAGATTTAACATTTAAAGGCCATGTGACCAAGTGCAAACTACTAAATTTCCAACTTCCTTGTCTATAAAATAGGGGTGATGATAATGCCTATCTCACCTGAATATGTCTGTAAAAAATAAGATAGTATATTTGGAAAGAAATTTGTAAATTTATGCAGTATGTTACAGACCTAGGGGTTTATTATTATTCTTGATTAAGCTTATTCTTAATTTGGCCCAATGAAGGAAATCATTCCTGATGGGTTCACCTTAGTCACCCAAGAACTCATCTCTTCTAGCAGCAGAGGAATATAAAAAAATAAGCGTTCAGTTAAGCAGCAAACTATTTCACTGTTGCCTCTCTAATCCCCTAACATGAAGCATCTCCTGGGAAAGGTAATGGAAAACATAGAAATACTAAATCTTTACAAGCACTTAGGACTTTAATTCATAAAGTACTGAAATAAGTATTGTCTAATGACCACAATAATCTGGGTAGTAACAGGGCAAGAATTATAATCTCCATTTCATAGATCAGGTCCAGAAATACAGAGAAAATGCTTAGGATGGTGCTGTTTATATAGTCACATGTCCAGTGATTCTAATCCCAGTCTTATTTCTACCACTTCTCACTGACCATCACCTTCAAATGTCTGCATAGCCATTCTAAGACAGGAAAATCTAATCTCATGAATTTTACTCTTTTTAGGCTTTCAATGTGAAGTTAAGAAGGAAAAGCTGGGAACAAAGGTGGAAACTATAGAAAGTAGTTTCAGTTTGGTACACTGGAGCATTTTCCAATAATCAGAGATATCCAAGTTCATGGGAGTATATAGTTAAGTGCAGATGACCACCTACTAGCAACAGTGTGCAGAGATTTCCTGCACTAGATGGGAGGTTGAAGTAAGAAAAAAAGCACAATCAGAGTAATTCACATTTGCCCACAACCAAAATTATCAAACTAGTTACATCTGTGCTGATGATATACCCTGCTTTCCCTCTTCTGTTACAATGGATGAATTGTCCACGCTCTAATCTAATGCTCTTTATTTCAGTATTTGATACATCTCCGTCCCCTAACTACTGAAGTACATCACATCTATAGTTATAAGATGTGTAGAATGCCATGGCATTATAGCTCACAGCAACCTCAATCTCTTGGGCTCAAATGATCCTCTTGCCTCATCCTCCCGAGTAGCTGGGACTATAGGTGCCCACCACAATGCCCAGCTATTTTTAGAGATGAGGTCTCACTCTTGCTCAGGCCGGTCTTGAACCTGTGAGGTTAGGCAATCCACTCGCCTCAGCCTCCCATAGTGCCCTGACAGTCATTTTTGACATAGTAATCCACCCTCCTTCTCTAAGCATTTTTCTCTTGCTGTCCATGACACACTTCTCTCAACTCTCAGACTTGGAATGCCACATCTTGGTTTTTTTTATAGATTCCTCCAACCTGTAAACAGTGGTATAACCCAGAGCTCTATACTTAAATCTATTTGTTTTTTTTTTTAGAGACAGTGTCTCACTTTGTCACCCTTGGTAGAGTGCCATAGCGTCACAGCTCACAGCAACTTTCAACTCCTGGGCTTAGACGATTCTCGTGGCTCAGCCTCCTGAGTAGCTGGGACTATAGGCACCTGCCACAACACCTGGCTATTATTTTGTTGCAGTTTTTCTGGGGCCGGGCTTGAACCCACCACCCTTGGTATGTGGGGCCGGCACCCTACTCACTGAGCCACAGGTGCCAAATCTTTTTTATTCTTTAATTACACTCACTCCCTTAGGTGAATGATCTCATCTACTTCTACTTTTAAATACCAAACTATATTCTATCCTATCTATCAATAAATATATATTTGTAGTCCTGATTTTTCACCCTTGAACTCCAGACTCATGTGCTCAGCTTTATTTAATAGCTTCACTTGAGTATCTAATTAACATTTAAGATTAACATATTCAAAACCAACTCCTTATTACCCCCCCAACCATGTTCTTCACAATTTCAATAAGTAGCAACTAAATTTTTTCAACAATTCAAGCCTAAAACTGTAGTCACTGTTGACTCCTTTTTCTCTAATCTCCAATCCATCTTGTCAGCTACTCCTTCAAGACATGTCCTGATTCCAACCACTATTCACTTTCACTCCTACCAACACAGTCCAAGACACCACTCTTACCTGAACTATTACAACAGTCTCTCACAGGCTATTTTCCATAAAAGCAGCCAAAATAATCAATCTAAAACAAAGATCATATTTCTCCTCAGCTCAAACTCTCTAATCATTTCTTAACTGCAGAATAAAAGCCAGCTTCTCACAGGGGCCACCTGCTGGTCTCCAACTCTGCCACTCTCTACCTTTCTCAGGTGCTTTATGGACAGTGGCTCCTTAATTTTCTCCAGGATACAAAAAGCATATTCTCAAATCAATACACTTCAGACTTGGAAAACTCTTCTCTGTTAATCTCATGGCTTACTACCTTTACTTCCTTCCGGTATCTGCTGAAATAACTTATAAGAGTTTTATTTACAGCACACCGCTTCCTCCATTATTCTCTTACCCCCCTTCATCTGCTTGGTTTTTCACAGCATTTACCATTTATTACTACAGATTAATTTGTTTCACTATCATTAGAACAGTTTCTTGCACATGATAAGTACTCAAATAATTGGTAAATAAATGAATAAAGGACTTCTGATACCTCCATTCTTTAAACATTTACACTTAAGTTCAACAGTGATCTGGATGTCCAGGAAAGAGATATCCAGGTTGAAAGTCATAGAGAACAGCCTGATCCCATTTCCTGGGACTAGAGACAATAGCCAAAATAACTTGAAATAGGATAGTAGCACTCACTCTCAGAGGGTTTTCATTGAGGTATGGAGGCTCCCCTTCAATCATTTCGATGGCCATGATGCCCAGGGACCAGATGTCAACCTTGGGCCCATAGGCCTTTCGCGTCACAACTTCTGGTGCCATCCAATATGGGGTTCCTACCATAGTACTCCGTTTGCTCTGCTCTGGGGTTATCTGTGCACAGAATCCAAAATCAGCTAGAAAAGGAAAATAAGAAAAAGAAAATACATTGAGGATATATACTTACTCCAGTAAGTGTTCACTGTGTGCCTATCCCTAGATGTCAGCTCTACCTGGCTCCCAATTTTGCAACCCCCTCATCTCTCCAAATCAGGAGTCACTTGACTGGCACCTTCATGTCTAGCTCCTAGTCTATTCCCTATTCACCCCTGAAGAGAAACAGGAGGAATATAAGAACATCATCTCTGGCCTCCTACCTCTCCTCAAGCTAGGAAGACTGGACATTAAAGTCCAAGCTGCCCATTTCGGCCTTGAATGCTCACCCTAGTTCTGCTTTGTTCTTGAAAACCATTCTCACACCCCAGAATCCAGCAACTAGGTCCTTGTCTTATTTCCTGGGCATTAGTCCCTGCCTTAAACCTAAATCACATATGACTAGGCATGGCCCTGCTTTGATCAGTTCCTATCCTGTGCCCAAGGCCAAGGGCTGCTAACAATCTCCTATAACAAGGCCTATTTGTCTGGACTACTGGTTTTTATACCTTTAAACAAAAACACTCTACCTATAGTTGTTTTCACATTATACTTCAATTTTAAATGTATTTGAAGTGGAAGGCCTTTGATAGCAAGCACTATATCTTGTTACGCATCTTTTATCCCCAGAGGAGCCAGCATGCAATAAACATTCAAGAAAAGTTTGCTACAAGAATAACTGAGGATGGTGGCTTTAAGATGGTGGCCAAGTAACAGCTTCCTTGCAACTGGGCACAGTGAGACTGGGGAGAAAAGAATTCAGGCATCTCTGGCTGGCGAGATCTGCCCAGAAACATCCCTTTGGGGACACAGGGAGACAGCATGAGACTTCTGGACCCCCTAAGGAAGGCAAAAGCAGTGGAGATCTGGCAAGTGGTTGTGTGTGCTCGTTCGGTCTAATCCTGTTGGCAGCTGTGGCTACAGCAGCAGTGAGATTGCAAACTGGAAAGGCCTTGACAGTGAGCTCTTTGGGTTTCTTTTGCACTTGGCACTCAGTTGAACTGCCTTGGGAGAACTGGGGCAAGAGAGTGGGGGTCTTTGAGTGTTGTCTGGGGCTCCAGACTGAGCCACCAAGCCAGACAGAGCTACCAGTGTTTGGTTGTGGGCTGTGTGGAGCCATTGTAGGAGAACTGCCCCGGCAAGCTCCACCCTCAGGGTCGCAGAACAAACATTGGGCGGGAGCGAGTAATCCAGTGACTGAGCAGCCTAAAGGCGGGGACTGAGCCGCCTTGCAGCCTTAGCCCTCAGGGACACAGGGTGAGACCGGTTTTGCACACTGGGTAAGTGGATAGCCACTTAAGGAGTGATCCCAGCGACAAGCGCTTTCCTGGGAAAGCTTCTGCTTAGCCCAAGTTAGCAATTTAAAGTGCCTTCTAAACAGGCTGAGGAGGATTTAAGCTCTCCACCCTGTGGGGTTTGAGAAATCATTAGAGGCCTCCGGTCTCCATTTTGTTCAGCTGTATCAACATTGTGATTAACATATCATACCCCAGAAGATCACCTCTTGCCCAGACAATATCAGCAAGATATATATACTGCTTTGTTTCTTGGTTTTGTTTTGTTTTGTGTTTTTTGTTGTTGTTTGTTTTCATTATTGTTTTGTTTTTAATTTCAACATTTTCCTTAGATTTTTCTTTTCTTTTTACTTCTTCATTTTTCTAGTTTAAATATAATTTTCCATTGTTGCCTTTTTCAACAATTAGACTTCAATTTTGCTAATGTTTCTACCCATAGTAATTGTTTTTTTCCCCAATCTTATCCTGTAAAGTTTTCGGTTTGCTTGTTTTGATTTGATTTATTGCATTTTTGTCTTCCATCTCTACTTGGTGGAGGTAGGGTACTGTGTCTAAACAGGCTGACAAAGAGCTGCTGACCTAATCACCCAACCAGGTACCCCCAGAGGTTGGGGGCTCTTAAGGTTGGGTCAAATTACCCTACTGTACACCTATATTGCTCCCGTCCCCCTCTTTCTGTGCCTTTCTAGTTTGGGTCAATAGTTGCTTCTAACCACTCCTTCTCCTTCCTCCTTTTTCTTTTCTTTTCTTTTTCTCTCTTTCTTTCTTTTTTCTCTTCTTGCTCTTCAATCTTCTCATCCTCTGGTCCTGTACCGAAAGGACTCATTGAAACCCTAGTCCAGAAGCATGGCAATTTAAAGAGCAGGAGGAAGTGAAAGGAAAATTAGGAATTAGGAAAAGGAAACAGATAAAAGAAATCCTGAGGAAGAATCAGCAGAAAACTCCTGGCATCATGAAAAACCAGTCCAGAGCAACCCCCTCAAGGGGCTGTGAGGTCGATACTGTAGAGGATTCCACCTATAAGGAAATGTAAGAAATGTCAGAAAGGGAATTTAGAATACAGATGATGAAAACAATCAAGGAAATGAAGGAAGAAATGAAGGAAAATGCTGACAAAGTGGAAAAAGAAATCAAAAACAGAATCAATTAAGAGAAGAATATAAAAAGGATATGGCAGAGATGAGGGAAATGAAGCAGTCAATTAGGGAACTTAAAGATGCAGTAGAAAGTATCAACAACAGATTAGACTATACAGAAGAAAGAATCTCAGAGGTAGAGGACAAAGCTCTTGAGATAACTCAGATGCTTAAAGAGGCAGAAAAGAGGAGAGAGAAAGCAGAATGTTCACTGGCGGAATTATGGGACTCTATGAAGTGTTGAAACATACGAGTTATAGGTATCCCAGAAGGGAAAGAAGAAAGCCCCAGGGGAATGGAAGCCATACTAAAGAATATTATAAATGAAAATTTCCCAAATATCACCAAAGATTCTGACACTCTCCTTTCAGAGGGATATTGGACCCCAGCTCACCTCAACTCTAACTGAGCTTCCCCAAGACACATAGTGATGAACCTGTCCAAAGTCAAGACAAAAGAAAAGATTCTTCAAGCTGCCAGGAGTAAGTGCCAATTGACCTACAGGGGCAAATCTATCAGGGTGACTGCAGACTTCTCAAATGAAACTTTCCAAGCAAGAAGACAATGGTCATCTAATGGTCATCTACCTTTAATCTATTTAAACAGAACAATCTCCAGCCCAGAATTCTATATCCTGTGAAGCTAAGTTTTAAAATTGATGGAGAAATCAAATCATTTATTGATATACAATCATTGAGGAAATTCACCACAACAAGACCAACTCTACAGGAAATACTCCAACCTGTTCTACACACTGACCATCACAATGGATCAACAACAAAATAAGATCTCAGAAATTAAAGGTCAGAGCCTAACTTCCACACTGATGCGAAAGATAAAACTAAGCAATGGACTCTCATGAAACAAGATGAAAAGAACACTACCATACTTATCAATTATCTCAATAAATATTAATGGCTTGAATTTCCCACTGAAGAGGCATAGATTGGCTGATTGGATTAAAAAACATAAGCCATCCATTTGCTGTCTCCAGGAAACACACTTAGCTTCAAAAGACAAATTAAAACTC